>REGL01001298.1:30397-58500 GCA_004194395.1 Aurelia aurita complex sp. Pacific
CATATTTCATATGGTCATATTTCTTACCCTTTTGGTAATCTTTAAGGTATTCGATGATTTCAAAGGGGAATCCCCAACATCACTTCGGGAAATTCTCACTCGCTGAACGAGAACTTTGTGCATCAATTTGGGGATCATTTGAAGCAATATTTATACGAATTCTAGTCGAATACACTGTCGAACTCATACTCAAGGTATTCGTAATAAAAGATACAAGACCAAAGTGCCATAGGGCCATAGGGCCATAGTGCCATTGGGCCATAGGGCCATAGTGCCATTGGGCCATAGGGCCATAGGGCCATAGGGCCAGGGCCATTGTTTGGTAAAACCCTTCCTAATTGGTGCAATTTAATACTTATGACAAGCACCATTCACCAAGTCGGCCTTCAAAAACCTTCCACCCAGTACTCCAATAGATCTTCCTTCTAATAGTGTTGTTATAGATGTTATATTGGATGTTGATTTAAGAGTTTATGTGGCTTTTCTTTAGCATCAAGGAAGGAAAAGTTTCATTTTACTGCAGCTAACGTGCTTTTCACGGTTTTTACGGAATCAAAGGAGAAAATCACAGGACCCTTATGGAAGACTCACGGACCTTCAGGAATCCTTTCTTTCAGAAATACTATGAATATCCTCAGCCTGTGGTATCTAAATAATAGAGTTGTCAAATAATGGCACTTTTGATAATTTGGTTTGCAGCAGAGTGATGAACACATACTAATTAGCATCCTAAACCTAAAGCTCAGAGTAGATTCCAGTCCCCTGGCTTGATAAAGGAATCTCACTCGCACCATTTTCACTATACCGTCAGTCGTTTTCGCACATGGTTCAAGTCAGTCGTCAAAGTTTCTTCCTTCCACCCTCCCTTGCATATTAGGTTTCTAGTATACCCAATAATTCATGCACCGGATGAGTCAAAGATAAGTTTACCTGTTTGGTGGGCTGTGAAATAAAAAGTAACTGACCGATATTAAAACTAAAGTGTTAATCTACCAGTCAACGGCCAATTTAGATGAGAAAATTTTGTTTGGTAACATCACTCAGCTTCAAGACCCAAAAATAGGAAAAATGCCTGTAAGGGGTTTGTAAGGGAATCGACAATTCCACGTTCCATGATTTATTTGGCATGGAAATTTATGTTCACTACAATCGTCAGTTCCCGAAATAGAATTTTGATTTCAATAGCAAGTAAATCATGGATCAGAATGGAATGTGGAATTCTCGTTCCCATACATGCCCCTCGCAGACATTTTCCTAATTTGTGGGTCATGGAGATGAGCAATTTTATCAAAGAAATCTTCTCGTCTAAGTTAGCCTTTGCATGATAGATTAACAGTTCAGTTTTGAATATCTACCGCATACATATTATTACACAGCCTGCTAAACGGGTAAACTTTTTTTTAATCACCCGGTATAATTCATAAATCATTAGTCTAGTATACCCTTCTCTCGGGTTGTTCTGGCCAAAAGACCTCGCAATTCATTTGACACCTGTAATGCTCTAGTGGTAATGACCTCAAGTCCCCAAGATCTTCTCTACTTTTATTTTCGCGCCAACCACGGCGGCTAGGCCATCAAATATTGTGGTGAAAAATTACAATATATAACCTTTACGTCTAGTTAAGGCTTTAGTCTATATCATTTGTAGTGTAGTTCTTGTGGCTTATTATTAAAGTTCTTCCCATGCTGACCTTGGGAATCATATAATGTATAAATTGTTTACAAATCGAATGCCAGATGCGACCCCAAAAGATGCCAAACTCTCTCTTTTCTTAGTCCCATCTTCAGGTTCGGCAGAAAGGGGGTTACAAAACAGTCTCATGGCGATGGGGGAGTTAATCCGCCGTTTACGGAGTCAGTTAACTCTATTGTTGGTGGAAAATTTTTCAGATGCAAGGCCTATGCAACTACCGGGTGTTCCAAAAAAGTATACAAGGTTGAATGGTTCCAGCGATTTGAATTTAGCTTTAGTCAATGGTTGCATCATTCTTAAAATGCTCCTTGTTTGTTTTGGCCCCGGCAAATTCTTGAAGCGAAGCAAATAAATCAATAACATCCTTGATAAAATGTGAAAAAAACCAAATATTATATCACATTATGTTTGCTAGAAGTCACCCATCGTGCCAGTTTGTCATTTCTCTTTCATTTTAGTTTTAAATGTCGAAGTGTTTCATAAATTTGCTTAAGACAAAAGGCCAAAGCTCTGGCTTGGACGTGAAGGCAAATTTGAGCTTTCAATATTAATGTTTCGGCTCTCAATGCAAAAATATAAACTGAGGTGTCTACAGAGAAACATTCAAAGATTGATTGGTCCATTGATTAAAGCTAAATTCAAATCTTTATACTTTTTGTAGGGACACCCGGTATGTACACCGGTTTATTTCTTTGTTTAGTATAAAAGTGTTTGGTAGTTTGTTTGTTTAGTTATATCTTTTTGAGACACCCGATAATAACTAACTGGTCATTGCTTCTTCTCTTTGTTAAAGCTTCGTTTTATGTGTAAGGGAATGTTTTCGTGCGGCTCCCATGTTGGATCTGCAAACCTTCTCCATTTAACTAAATAATATTTCTTCTTTCGAATTACTTTCATATCTAGTAATCGTTCAACTAGATATGTTACATTTTCCTCAGTTGTTTCACTGGCTTGTTGTGGAGCATTATTTTGCCTCTCAATACTCCTTCCAGTTTCTTCCCTGTCTATTTCAGGTTTATCAGATGTCACGCCAACGCCACTTTCTCCTTCCAAATCATCATCCTCTTCAATGTGTTCTTCATTTTCAATGTGTTCTTCTAGCATCCTCGCAATCTCGGCTGGATCTGTGAGATTGATGGACTCCGCCGA
The DNA here is from genome assembly GCA_004194395.1 of Aurelia aurita complex sp. Pacific. NCBI lineage: Eukaryota > Metazoa > Cnidaria > Scyphozoa > Semaeostomeae > Ulmaridae > Aurelia > Aurelia aurita complex sp. Pacific. The sequence goes on from REGL01001298.1 coordinate 33,240, forward strand.
GTTAACACCAACTAGGAAAAAATTGGAATCAACTTTTAGTTTATCTCAAAAGATATAACGGTGAAAAAGGCAGAAAAATATAATTTCAAATGCTCTACTGATAAAGTTAGATTTATTGGCCATCATCATAACTGCAATATTACGGGATTCTATTCATTTTCAAAAGGAAAATTTCCAAGGAAGAGATATGTGGCATTTTGTTGCTGATACTGCAAGGTAATAAACACAAATTAATGAAACAATTTCTTCATTTCTAGATAGATTTGGAAGGTAACCCCGAATTTTATATTTAAATCAGTCAGTTGCCATATTAAGACTGTATGCATGCATGCATACATGTATGTGTCATTCTACATCTAAGTGTATGACTAAAAAGCATAAAAATAGAAACACATCAATGCTGATATAACATGAATACACCCCTACATACATTGGGATAGCATTAAATGGTCGAATTGACCGTTGTCTATTATGGTGGCCTTACTGGTGGATGCATAAACAGAAAATTGAGTTCTTGTCAGCCTCCTTTATTTTGTTGAAAAAGGCTCACCAATTATTAGATAGAATTTCCGAACAAAACTGAATTGTCAAATCTTACCCACAAAAGAAATAGCAACTTCATCACTAAGTATTCGCAGCAAGTTCTCCTTTCCAAAAGAGGATGCAGGGCCAGGCTTTAGTCCAGCAGGAAAGCCACACGCTGAGATGATACCTTTCCTCACTTTGCTCCACTCCACATGCTTTCCCCCAATATTGCTATCTACAGGTAAGATACATTTCTTTAAACCACAGTCTACATTATCTGGCAACTTCATGCATATTTTAATTAAATGTACATTTTCTTTCCAGGAAAATTTGGGTGGGTGACTTTATATCGTTTGATGATTCAGCAAAAAAACTCTGAAGTGCCGCCACGAAAATGTCTCGGAGGCACTTGCATGTTTTAAATCTGGGTATTTGTATGCCTGCATAACTGATAAGAACAACAAAAACTGAATACAGATAAATTGTTAACATTGAAATTAAGGTGATTACTGCATGTACCTTTGTATGCTGTGTTAAGCTTCTCTTGCACTTCACTACGTAACATCTCCCACTCTCTTTCTTCCTTCTTTTCCTTGTTAGCTGTAAATTGGCAAAAGTTTATACATTCAGTTATCAATTTTCTAGTATCTAGTATCTAGAGTTCTCAATTAGAGCGCAATACATCTTGGTAAAAAGTTCCTTGCCACCATCTTTAGCGCAATCATCTGTTGTCACAAGCAGCCCTTTTCATTCAGTTGAGGCAGTTGAGTCTTACAAAACACACGAAGAGTGATCTAGCAATACTTCAAATGAGAACAGCTTATCAAAAAGTTGTTTTCTTTCCGCATGGCTGATACATGGCTGGAACAAACTTCATGCTGACATTAAATTAACCCCTCCATCCAGTCATTTAAAGCCATAAGCTCAAAGCTTGTAATTGAAAAGATTGAAGAAAAGCTGGTTATACCTTTTGTCTTTCTTTTCTGTTTAAGTATTGGACAGATGTATTATGAATGTATAGCTATATCAACATTGGATAAATACATAATATATCTAATATATTGGACCTTAGAGTTGAAATGCATAGAAAAGAGACAAAGAGAATAAATTAAAACAGTAGAAGAACTCAAAGTTGTCTATGTTTTTGTGTTCAGCTGTATATTATATTGGATAAACATATTGTAATCAATTCTGAAGTTGCAGCACTCATTGTAAAATAGTTAAAACTGAATTGTTATGCCAGGGAAACGATTTTTGAAACAAATAAATAAATAAATTCCCACCATTGACATAACTCAGGAATTCCCAGTATGTGCTTCCTTGCTCCAGAAACTTTTTTCCAGCTGAAGAACCACAGTGACTGCAGACATTGGTGTTTGCCTTGAAAACCACTCCAACAGAGTCATATCCAATGTTTTGCAGTTCACTTGACTGATAGAAAAAATAATGTTTAACTTTAAAACAATTAATGTTGAACAACTATATGGCGACATACCAGGGATGTGGGGCATCCATAACATGCATTAACATATCATTTGTCAAGAAAGTTGTGGGATTTCTTTAGAATTTTCACTCTGGATGGATTTTAAAGCACTAGTGAAAGATCTTTAGATGAAGAAATTTTTAAAAATAATGGTTTCCTATAACATGCGTGATGAGACAAAATTAAATTTCTTGGTAATACTGCATACAGTATGTATTATACTGTACATGATAAATAGTAGATTGTACAATAAAAGGAAGCCCTGTGCAACTCAAAATGAAAAGAACTTCAATAATTTTCAAGTGGTCTTAACAATATTAAATTCTTCAGGGGTAATGAAGAATGGAAAAAGTTTTTTAAAAGATTTATTAAAGAAATTAAAATATTCTCAGGCAGAAGATGAGTGCAAAGAAGATCTATATTGGATTTCAAATTCATTTAACAGTTGAAAACTTTGCATTGTGTCACTGGTGTCAAGCATTGAATCATACAAATATGCAATTAACAGAAATTGAATGCTATAATACGGAAATAGAACCATAATGAATACCTTGTAAATACGGTTTCTGAAAAGAAATTTCCAAAAAGGTTTTCTGCATTGACTTTTTGTAATCAAGAAACCAAATGTGCCCTCCCGGTAAACTTAGGCACATGATCTACAGTTACACATTGTTGGTATCCAGGAACCAAAGAGTGCTCAAGTTACCACAAGAGTAATGTTCATGATAAAATGGGTGAATGTGGCTATACATAGATATACATAGAGTGTTCAAGTTGTCACAAGAACAGTTGTCACAAGAGCAACTTGATTACATGTGTTTTGGTTATATGTATTCCGCTTGTTGTTCTGGTGTAAAATTGAGCTTTCTGTGTACATCTTGAGCCACATTCACCCATAATATATATCTTTCAGAAATTAGCAAGGAAATCTTACCAATCTCTGTAGCTCCTTTGATATTTTCATTGCTTTTATCTCCTCTTTCTCGGTGAGATTCTCCTCTGAAGCGTTTCGCTCAGTAGAAGCTTTAACATAGACATCAAACTTATGTTTGTCATGTTGCAATGCTGACCATGCTTCCTCTAGACCATTCATATTTCCAGAGTTCTCTAAGAAAACATTGTCTGGTATAAACAGTGGGCATTTGTGGAAACAAGGAAGGGCCTAGGATTCCATGTATGTACGTATGTATGTATGTATGTATGTATGTAATATTTGCCATTAAAAACAAAAAATAAGTCTATTATAAAATATTTGTGTGCGATACACGGATATAAAGGCTAAAATCTAATGTACGTATGTATGTATGTATGTATGTATGTATGTATGTATGTAATATTTGCCATTAAAAACAAAAAATAAGTATTATAAAATATCTGTGTGCGATACACGGATATAAAGGCTAAAATCTAATTCAAAAAATGCCCCCACGTTAAAATGGCAGGGATAGCAGTAAAAGGTCAGTGCAACCTTGTTTCCATAAAGGTCCCTCCACAGGTTTCATTGAAAGAAAATTTTGACTATTGTACTATACAAGAGGGTAATGATTTTACGAAATGGGTTGTAAGATTTCTTTGATGAGAGTATGTAATGAAAGTTTAGATGAAATATACTGTATGGTGTATCATAAAAACAATAGGGCATCATAAAAGTAATTCATTACAAGAAATATGTAATTCTTTCTCAGATTCTTTCTCTACAATGACATACGTCAGTGACAAATGAATCCCATTGCATGTCTTATTTGGAATGACTCTGAAGAACTGGTAGTCAAAAAGGGGGTTGATGTTCATTCTCAATATCATATGCACCATCTAAAGCTTGACCATTTAGTAAATCCAGTATTACTGTATTCTGAAAGAAATATTACAGTATGTATGCACTGTATGATTATGTATCTGCTAAGAAGCTTTCTTGTTTAAGTTATAAAATATCAAGCAGTGATGATTTATCAAGCAGTAGACAGCTGTTTCTGATCCAAAAGACATGTTTGATGCATCCTGTATCTAATTTTACTGTACTTTTAAAAGCCTACCTCTTAAATAGTGTTCTTGGAATACATCCCTTGCAGATATTTTTTTCTTTCTCAGAGCAACTTTGCTTCTCTTAACTCTGCTTGTCTTTTTTCCAGAAATCTTCTTTTTGTAATTTCCTATCCAGTCCTTTGAAATAATTGAAGCTCACAGATAAATTAAATACGAGTGTGAATTCTCGTACAGTGTGAATTCTCAGATAATTTGAACAAACATTATGTGGGCCTGCATGATTAAACTGGCTAGAAACAGATAAAATAGATAGTATTGATGGACAGAAAACTGTTGCTGACAAGGTAACAATTTTAAACAATTTTGTTTGAAAAAATTAACAAACTGATATAATGCCCCTTACAGTAAAAAATATCTTGCAAAGTCAAAAAAATAAAATATAATTCATAAAATAAAACAAAGAGGATACTCATTCATGTTGGATTCAAAAAATCAAAATTTATTAAGAAAACATAATGCTGACTAAAATATCTTGCTGTTTACCAATATATGTTCTTGACATATGATATCAATAACAACAAATTGCCCAAATTATTGAAAATAGGAATCATAGTCAGCAGCTATCTATGCCTCAGATTAGAACTTGGCAGAAGCGTTTTTGCCAACAATTTGTGTCTAAAGTGAACCTACGAGATGCAATAATGACATATCTGCTTATGCATCCTGGTGGAATCGTTTCACACCATCTGTCTGTCCACCAAAGATTTGACCCCAATTTTTTGAAGTTCTATTTTGGTAGTCTGTCAGCAAAAGATCTTTCTCAGAAAGGGGCTTTCATTTGATCACAGGTTGGCTTATTTTGGAATGATCACGAAGCAAAGCAAAGATGTACCTTTATTTGCTTCCTGTTAATACCAGGATTGTTGTGCAAAGCCTCTGTTGCTAACTGTTTTCCAGACTGTGAGCTGAGATTTGTCATTCCACGTTCCCAGTAGCCTAGCAAGATGCTCTCCAGATTTTCTCTGCGCAAAAAAGGAACCATTTTAGTGCTGGAAATAAGAAACGTACAAAAGTAATTAAAATTAAAATCATGACATAAATATCCTGCATGACAATTCTCAAATTTCTAACAATACATGAGATACCAAAAAAGTGTACTCTCTCTCTCACATGAGCTTTACATGGCCTATTATGGGCCTAAACATTACATCATTACCTCCTTCCATCAGCATGGCTTGTAGACTGGCTCCTATTTTCACTTTCTCCAGTGTCGCAAGTCCGCACAACGCATTCCCTTGAAGAATCTTCGGCACTGATTTCCATAGAGGTGTCTGGGGTAACAAATTGTTCGTGTTCCTGTTCTTCCATTTTGATATCCATTTTAATAAAAAGACTTCGCAAGAAAGATTTGGCGGGGAAATGATGGGTCGTTGCTGTTGTTGTTATTGCTGTTGTTGTTGTTGTTATCATCCAACGCGAAATATCGTTAATAAAAACATCGCATTTTTTGATGTAGGAAGTTCGCGCTAACGCAAATAAAACCTTGAATTTGATCGAATTTCTTTGTTGATTGTTCGATTTATTATGATTTACACATATACAGTATAAATAAGACATCTAATATAAATCGAAAAACGTTTTTGCACACATATCAAACAATATTTGATCGAATTTACTTCAGAGAGCTTTCAAAACTTTAAGAGATCCTGGTAAAACAACACACTTGTGTGAGTGTGCACATGTATTCATTGATATTTGCTCGAGTTTACTTCAAAACTGAAAAGATCCTCATAAAAACGAAAAAGTCCTAAAAACTGGAAAATATGCGTATTGTACCCGTTTTTAGACTTGTGCACATGTATTCATTGAAATTTGCTCGAGTTTACTTCAAAACTGAAAAGATCCTCATAAAAACCAAAAAGTCCTAAAAACTGGAAAATATGCGTATTGTACCCGTTTTTAGACTTGTGCACATGTATTCATTGATATTTGCTCGAGTTTACTTCAAAACTGAAAAGATCCTCATAAAAACGAAAAAGTCCTAAAAACTGGAAAATATGCGTATTGTACCCGTTTTTAGACTTGTGCACATGTATTCATTGATATTTGCTCGAGTTTACTTCAAAACTGAAAAGATCCTCATAAAAACGAAAAAGTCCTAAAAACTGGAAAATATGCGTATTGTACCCGTTTTTAGACTTGTGCACATGTATTCATTGATATTTGCTCGAGTTTACTTCAAAACTGAAAAGATCCTCATAAAAACGAAAAAGTCCTAAAAACTGGAAAATATGCGTATTGTACCCGTTTTTAGACTTGTGCACATGTATTCATTGATATTTGCTCGAGTTTACTTCAAAACTGAAAAGATCCTCATAAAAACGAAAAAGTCCTAAAAACTGGAAAATATGCGTATTGTACCCGTTTTTAGACTTGTGCACATGTATTCATTGATATTTGCTCGAGTTTACTTCAAAACTGAAAAGATCCTCATAAAAACGAAAAAGTCCTAAAAACTGGAAAATATGCGTATTGTACCCGTTTTTAGACTTGTGCACATGTATTCATTGATATTTGCTCGAGTTTACTTCAAAACTGAAAAGATCCTCATAAAAACGAAAAAGTCCTAAAAACTGGAAAATATGCGTATTGTACCCGTTTTTAGACTTGTGCACATGTATTCATTGATATTTGCTCGAGTTTACTTCAAAACTGAAAAGATCCTCATAAAAACGAAAAAGTCCTAAAAACTGGAAAATATGCGTATTGTACCCGTTTTTAGACTTGTGCACATGTATTCATTGATATTTGCTCGAGTTTACTTCAAAACTGAAAAGATCCTCATAAAAACCAAAAAGTCCTAAAAACTGGAAAATATGCGTATTGTACCCGTTTTTAGACTTGTGCACATGTATTCATTGATATTTGCTCGAGTTTACTTCAAAACTGAAAAGATCCTCATAAAAACGAAAAAGTCCTAAAAACTGGAAAATATGCGTATTGTACCCGTTTTTAGACTTGTGCACATGTATTCATTGATATTTGCTCGAGTTTACTTCAAAACTAAAAAGATCCTCATAAAAACGAAAAGATTTTAAAAACTGGAAAATATGGGTATGTTATGACTAGACTCAAGATTCTAATCGGTTGAATTGAATTGTTGTTGTTGTTGTTGTTACTTCAGAGAGAGGGAGAGAGAGATCGTTTTTTAAAGAGTTTGCAAATATCTCATCCTGCTCCTGCTATAAGAATCAACGACAACGGCAACGTAGAATGGAGAATGCAACCTTTTGAATGACTTGATCGGCCGAAGGTAAACAAATGCGTTCAATTGAAGTTGTGCAACATCAACATGTCGAAGTAGCGAGCGAACTCGAGCTTTTGTTTCTCAAACAAGCAGGATATCACTCATAGGTAGTTGTTTGCTTTAGTAGCTGAAAGAAACATCGATCCCAGTACTGATTGTTTGGCTTACAGATAAACAATTTTTACGCCGTTTTAGGGTCGGGAGGGTTGCCAGTTCTCTTGCAAATAGCAAGTGGTTTAGGCCAATAGGAACCAGAACGAGGCTATTACGCTTTTGGGGGCGAATGAATTCGAGTCACAGTTGTGGCGAGATCGATCAGTTCAGGCAAGGAGCGAATCTACGTCATGTCATCAGTCTAACATTGACCTATGCACACATTTCAACAATAGTTCATTCGTTTTACTTTAGAATCCTGAAGATCCTCATAAAAACGGAGCTGATGAGGATCCATCTTGAGATCTGGTAGGCTCAAATTTTCGAAAGTTGAGAAACAATCCTACCTGAATTGTAACAGCTAAGAAACGTTTGTAATTTACAGTTTTAATCTTCCTATCACACTCCAAAATGATTTGACACTGTACAGTTATAGCAGCTGTTTGCAACCTCGTTCCCAGGGCCTTTTGTCATATTGGTTGAGCTGCTTGGACATTATTTTGAGTGCAAATTACAATATCTAGTTGTTTTGAGATCTTCCCAAGTAATTTGGAATCCCTTCAGACAAAACAAAATTAATTCTACACTACCGGCATTAAAAATATAACACATAAGAAACGTTTGGGAGCAAAATGGCCGAAAAATGTAAGAAACTGCCTGTCAGCCCGGACCTTAATTTCTTATAAAAACGGGTGTATTTCCACTGTTTCTTTGTGTTGCTTACATAAAAGTTGACAAGATCCTCACAAAAAAGGAAAAAGCCAAACAAATCGGAGAATACATCATATAAGGCACTGGAAATGCCCAATGAATTTGTTTGGATACCAAAAGATTGGAGACAAGGAATACAAAGAGAGTTTGAGGATGTTCCTCTTTACATAAATAATGTTCTACACTAAAGTAAATGTAAAAATCATTGAAAGAAAAACAATGCAGCATCAAAGTTCAGTTGATATCCCACTCTTTCAATGCAATTTCAATTAACTTCAATGACGAGATCTGAAGCAACTCTATTTTCTATAGGCTGCAAATCATTTTGCAAACTTTTTAATTGACTAAATTCGGGCAAAATGTTGCGCCTGTTTGACGCATCAACTCTATAAAATCAATCAGGCTGAATCATCTGCCTTAATAAGCAGCATATATCTTCTTTCGATTTTTTACAGTTCTAAAAAAACTTTCCTTGCATTCTTTAATGCTTGGCCGTATCGGTTGCAATTTCATAAAATATGCTGAATGTCAAGAACAAAAGTATTTGAATTACATGGTTCACTATGGGATGTCTGGAAAACTACTATGTACAAGCGTTTCAAAACGATTACAGGCAAAGCCACGTTCACAATGCATATCAATAGGAAGCGCAAAAAGATGATCTGGAAGAAGCGAAATTCTAAACATTAAGAACTGAATAACAGGTTAATGAAGATCAAAATGTCAGAAATTAATTTGAATTGTAATCCTTGAAGAGATCGTGACCTCATTTTGACTTGGCTGGATTCTTTCAAGTAGTCATAGGCCTAATTCCATATCAAAATCAAACTTAAATAAAAAGCCATCAGAATCATAATCATGTGTCGTAAAATACATCATTAGCATCCATATCAAAAACATCGTCATAATCTTCTAAATCCAAGTCGGCTAGCTGCTCAATATAGGCTGTTTCAGTATCATCAGTGAGCGTGTCGACCATTTCACGATTTTCATTCAGTTCAGCCAAACCAAAAGTCGAGCTGAAATCAAAACTTCTGCTTGCATCAACTCTTTTTTGGAGATCGTTTACTGCTTTCCAAAGTAAGGTTAAAGCGCCTTTACTATAACATGTATCTATGCCTAATTTGGTTCTCTCTGTGAATTCTTCAACACACTGAAGGTACTGATCTAATTTCTTGTGACAGTTGTTAATGAACTGATTTGCATCGCAAAATACTTGCATTTTTTCCTCTTGAGCTCGATCTCTTAGACTGAGCAGTGAAATAGCTCTATGCCGCATGCTTGCCGGTACTTGGTCAGGTGCCTAGAAAAAAGATTTTAATGCACCTTAAAGAACATAAATTACACAGTCAAGAAAAGAAGACGGCATTGTAAGACCAACTACAATGCATTTCTAAAACCACTTACATTACATTACATTGAAACTGCATCAAAGACAAGCAGTATTTAAAAAAACCTACGTACGAAATGAAAAAAATTGCAAACTAATGCTCTTTGAATGTAACACCGCAATACCAATTTAGCAGCAAATAAATACGTTGAATATGACCTGAAGATACGCAAAATATTCTTGCAAAGCAAATCTATCAAAAATGAGGTGTTGGCAGGGAAACAGTTCATTTATCACATTTCAGTCATACCTAGATAACTATATTCAAGGTGACATGACAAATCCAAATAAGAAATAAATTGAAGTTAGCGACTAATACAAATTTATTGGTGAAATTGCAGTTGAAGACAAATCTGCTTGTTAAAAAAGTTGAAGCACTTACATTGAGCAATTGGTACAAGATTGCTTACCTCAATTCCAGCGTCAAGAATGTGATAGATTTGTCCTTCTGGATCTTTCACGTCCATGAATGATATCTTATTTGCAATATTACTTTTGGAAAAGAATTCAGATTCATTGTACGTCTCGACAATGCCATTTAAACGCTTTGTTGCTTTCTTAATCATCTTTTCTAGTCTGTTTGGAATCGCTTGACCATCTAAAACATAAAGATTGTAAATAATTCTGGAGAGAATGTTAACCTTATGCAATTATTACTTTTTATGATTGCCGACTGCTGATAGAGAAAGATCTGTAGAAATATACATGGAGTTATGACAATATGACAGCTAAAGGAAAATAAACTACTTACTCAACTGAAAAGGCTATCTTTTCTTACAATCAAGAGCTGAATAAACATGTGTTCAACCGAACAAGAAACTGTTGGAAATAGCATGATACACGTTCAAAGGTAGATAACATGAAAATGACTATAGAAAAATAAGTAATGGTTTTTGTTGTTGGTATCAAAATGCAAATCTGTTAGTCAAAATGAGATAGGACACAAAATGTTTTTACATTACTTCTTTACAGCGCTTTCAAGACAATCAGTGAAATGTTTCCATGATGGTCTCTCCAGAGGTGTCATTGAAAGAAAAGTTTTCAGTTTCGGTGTCAAACGTTTGTAGCTTTTGTAATTTTAGTTAGAGGGGCAGTTCCCTTAGTGTGGTTTTCTTAGCATATCAGTTAGTATATGGGGCTGTTTTGTTGATTGTGTAGGTCTTTGAAGAATTTCTTTGATCTTGTTTAAAAGAACGCTCTCAAAGAACGTTTCTCAGCAGAAAAAAAATCCATGAGCACATCACTGAGACTGCAATCACACGATAAAGGCACATTTTGAAAATGGTGACAAACTTGACCGATTGACACGAAGATGACACCTTTTTTCTCCGCAGAATGTGAAAACGGTAGATTTTAAAAACGGAACTCTAACCGCCACATTTTGAAAGCGGCCTCGCGTGAACACTCCAAAATGATGAAAACAGAACATTTTTCAACGCTTTCGAAATGAGGCTGATCGGCTTTGGCGGGAAATTAGCCCCATTCTCGTGGAGCTTGCAAGGAGTTTATTGCTGTCACAATGTCTGGCGTTTTCGAAATTTTGCCGGTATCGTGTGAACACAGCTCAGATTTTGCTACTGTCACATTTTTCACCGTTCTCAAAGTGTGCCGGCATCGTGTGAACACAGTACGAGTCGTACAATTTTAGGAATACGATGTAGATAATTATTTCACAAAGTATAGATTACCTGAGTACTTTCGCTTCAAGGCTAAGTGAAATATCCTCTCCAACGCATGTGACCTAGCTCTGGTTAAAAATCCAACTTTTCTTTTATCTTCAAGTCTCGTATGGGCTTTTCTGAACTGATCAGTGTGCTTTCTCCATCTGATGGCAATTTCTTTAGAACTTTCGACAGCTTTTATGTCTCTCTCTAATCTGTCAATGTACAATAAGAACTACCAGTTCTAAGGTAAGAGGGTATCTATGTACCTGTTTCTATAGCCTGTGTCCTAGACCCCAGTTAGAAAATGGACAGGGTTTGTGTAACAGTGGCAGAACCCTTGTCCAAAAATTTTCCAAAATTCTGGGGAAAATTAATAAGCAAGTCCTAATTATGCTTTAAAACTCAGGAAGATTCTTCTTCGAACAATTGTTGAACCTTATGACTAAAAATGGCACTGTTTGATAAAATTTACCAAAATAAAACAAAAACAAACAACAGCCTCATTAGGGTCTTTTTGCAATATGATCTCAAATACTTTGCAGTGACCAGTTGCATTCAAATAATGCACCAAAGCGCTTGTAACAGTGAAGCTTCAACGCATGGAACTAAGAGAGAACGCAATGATTATCAGATTGTAGAATAGAGCTTTTACTTTTTTTTTATCTCGTTCTTAACCTGCAGAAAACAAAAATTAAATTTGTATTATTCGGAGCACAAAAGGTGATCCGCAAATCGAGCTCGTACGAATAAATTGGTGTTACTGTGAACAAAAGTTTGACCATGAAAGAGCATCTCGAAAAGACCAACAAGACATTCTTGTCAAGGACAAAATTGCTGGCTCTTATACGACATAACATCAGCCCATGGATAGCAGAAACAAGATATAAGCACGAAATGATGCAAGAAATAAACGATGCCTAGTTGACGTGTTTAAATGCGAAGATGGACTGGCATCAAAAAGGGCTGTTTCAAGGGCTCTTTCAAGAAAATTTAACATTAGAAGGAAACCCACAGGATTAAAAAGTTTTCCCCGAAGCTGGCTGCCAATCTTTCCTCTTTCAAGGTCCCCAACTATACAACAAACTGCTTGATTCGTTGAAAGGAGAACAGTCACTAGTCAATTTCAAGAGACAATGCAGTCAACTTGACTATGGTTTCTAACTAATAAATCAAGACCAAAAATTGATGAATAAGTAAGGGTTTCCTGCAAATTACCGGGTGAGTCAATAAAGGCCACAGCTCGCTGGATATCAAAACGATGACATCGGCGAATATCTAATTTAGTGGCAGACAGTGGCCTTCCAAACGGGGATTTTTTTTTTACTCACCTGCTATGATAGCAGTTGATGATAGATTAATGCTTACTGCTTGATTTGCTCTTGAACTTGTTTTACAAGTTGCACAGTGGTACAATCATTTACAGCACTCCTACAAAGAGGTCGAATAATTTTATGTTTGCTTCATAAATGCATCAAATACAGAAAGCTAATGCAAAGGCAAAGGATTAACATTCCCTAAAAACGGTGTGAACCAGGGATAAATCGCAAAGAGTTCCTAATTCAGTACTGAATATCAAGGAAATTTGAGCCTATAACAATATTGCAGGGAACAATGACTTTTCGCAAATTTTATTTTTGAGTATCGTTTCATGCACCTGGAAATTAAGAGTATCATATGAATAACAAAACCCACAAAATTGAATCTTCTATCAATTGACATAGACAATTCTACAACCCCTCTTGATGTGAGGTGAACGAAAATAAATTACACAAACTTTAGGCATGCACATAAGCAGAGGCATCATTAACTGAATAAATGTGAACCTTTACATACCTTGCTTCCTCAAGTAGGAGTAGCTTTTCAACATAATGTTCTCTCCACTTTTCTTCACTTCCATCATCGTAACCTTGGTGTTAAACATTTTAAAGAAAATAGTTAGAAAAAGGTAAATTGATAATGTCAACAGTCTTAAACAATATTTGGAGAACCAATCTTCTTCACATTTCCGTGACCACCGCAAACACCATTTATTTATTTACAAAAAAGAAAATATGCGAGCTTCACCTCAAGTAAATATGTGTAGAGTCAATATATATGCACCTTTGTACCTTTATATATTCACATATTTTATATCTATATATCTACCTTTTCCATGCAATGACTTTGTCAAGGCAGTTTTCTCCATCAATCGCCAGCTGTTGACAATTTCTTCAGTAATCTTCACTGAACAAGGAAACAAAGAATAGAGAATACATTTGGTATCACTGTGAAACATCTACTAAACGCCTGCATAAAGGTCAAACTTGGTAGTTAAGTTTACAAAGAAAATAAATCAGATAAATACAAGCTGTAAGAGTAAGAGCTGGGAACATCATAAAATGCTCTTCCTGAAGACTGACTGAATGTGCCCACACATTCCCACACATCAACGAGATATATTCCTGACAGTGAGTGGTTTAACTTAAATATGTCAATCTAGGTGGGGTCCACCTGAAAAAGATGTCGGCTTTACAAATGTGCCTTTAAAGATATGACGATAAAAGATACACTTTGAATCTGTACATTTTGTTGTGAATTTGCCATGAATTTCATTAAAAACCGTGTGACTAACAATTTTAAAGTTCTGCACTTACCACCACAATCCTTTTCCAATGTACATATCTCCTCAATAGTTGATTTTTGGATGCTCTCAGCCTTTGCTACTCTCTCCATAAGTGTTTTTTCTGCGTGAATTTAAAATGTCACCAATGAGGAAAAAATCAAATGTGTGAACACTTTGATGAGGTAGACAAACACTTTTAAAATGGCTGGCGGGGGGTGAGCAATTTCACCTAAATATTTTAAACAAAGATAGCGCATAGTATCTTACCACCTTTCCATACCAGCTCCGAGAACTATCCAGCCACCTCAAGTTTTGTTTGAGAACAAATTATAGTAAACTCCGCCAGGATGCTACCTTGCTGAAACTTTTTTTGAACTGCAACACATCATGAAACAACCAGAAGATAGAATAACTGAAAGAGTAACTAAACTTTTTTATCTTTTACGCAGTTTCAAACGGCATGCGGCACTAGCAGTGAGTTAGTCAGAGAAGCAATACAATCATACCATGCATCAAACCATGTTGCATTGCATCGTGTAAAGAAAAGTTAGAAAAGCAATGATTGAAACATTAAAGGTCAGGTCAAAGGAAACGGTAGCAGGCAAATCAAATAAGAAGTGTGTAAAAGAAAGGTAATCAAGCAATGGAAAGGGGGAAAAGAATGAAATGGAAAAAGAATCAATGTAATTGGAATGCCACGGCAGCGCATAAATTGAAAGAGATCACAAAAGTAAACATTAAAAATGCTCCAAGAAGAATACAACAAATATAAACCAACAAACAAACAAACAAACAAACAAAGAAACGAATACAAACAATACTCCGGAAGAGTTTGATCATCAGCACATTAGTCTAGCAGGTCTTTGATTGCATTAATAATGGGAAAAAAAAGTTCAAGAAGAAAGAGACGATCAGAGCTAGTTATTCGAAATTTCACATTCTGATTGAGCAGGACGAAAATTAAGCCTATAAACTCTTGCGGTTTTAGAAGCTCTTAAAAAACATCCCACGAAAACTACAACAACAATAAGAGCAACACCAATCCGATTCAAAGAGCTTAAATGATGGGATGAAATTATGTGAAATTATCATACTCTGCTCCATGTGCAGCTTATCTTACTTTAATTGTTTATGTTTATGAAACATTGTACAAGAGCTCTACAGAAAGATTACTCGATCTCGATGGCGAGTCTATAGAAAATACTTCTTACCAATATTTGCATTTTTTCTTCTGCCATAGTGGATCAACCCATCAGTAAGAAGGTCTATGCGATGGGATGGTGTCATCTCTTTCGTTATTGCAGTAAATCTCCGTATAAATGACCAAAGCCTTTCTACGCCTTCGCCATCTGTAAGCCCAAACTCCGGATGAAAACGTACGGCGTAATCTATCTGCAAAATAATCAAGAACGATAGAGTCAAAACCATTTCAAAAATATAAAAATTGGAACAATCAATTTTTTCAAAGTTCCTTCTTACCATTCCGCACATAAAATCTGATTGCTTAATTCGTGATTTAAAATTGTTAAGATAAAACATTAAATCAATCTCGCAGGTGTGATAAACAGTAAAACGTTTGAGAGGAATATGCCAAAATCAAACACCTCGTCAAAATCGATTATAACTTAAGAACAATATAACATGTCACTGCAAATTAGATGTTCATAGATACATTGACATGTTAGCCAAAAGAATACAATCTGTTTATAGAAATCCGATACATAGTCTGAAAGCTACAAGCTACACGTCTAACAATCTTTTCTGACGTGTTTGACAGTTGCATATCATCCTACATCTAAATGATTTGATCTAAAATTTTCTTTGCAATAAAGATCAAAAACATATCTTGAGGTCGAAGTCAGTTAGGGAACGTACTTGACAAGATGAAATATGACCATACGAGTGCCAGTCAGGAGTTGCAAACGTACAAGATTTAAACTGTTCCGCAAGTCCAGCTTTCTGAAATTTAAACACACCATTATTTGTGAATTTGGATGCAAAGTCTTTGTACATTGAAATCCCTTCTTACCAACCACTTTATCTTATTTATATATACCGTCAATGGATACAGTTCAATGTAAATCCTTGGTCTTGGTAGAACAGATAAAAATATCAGGGTTTGTATGAATGAAGGATTCCCTCTCGCTAAAAAGCTAGATATAGACAGACAGACTATCTAAGTACCTGACAAAGAATGAAATGAAGGTATTTACTCATTCCACATAGTTTTGTTTCATGTCTCATACATACTTTTATGTGCTTGTCTAAAACACAGGAGATGTCATAGAGGATTCCAAATTCGATTCCTTTGTTTGCATACTGTTGCATAACTCTTTGCAATAAAAAGATTGGATAGCCAAGTCTACAAGGGAATAGACACATTCTGATGTATGTCACTGAGCTGCAAGTATATATTCTTTTAATACAAAAGTTTGAATGCCAAAAAGTCTGAATCATTCATATGCAATCATGTCATGAAGCAAAAGTTATAAAGGCATAACGGTAAGGCATTTTTGTTTCCTATAATTTTTTCAAATGATTTTTACTGGAAGCATATGAAGGGTACACATACTTGTAACAAAACTGTAAAACTATTGCCCTCTACCAACACGAATTATACCAGGAACCCCCATTTTTTACCAACATGTTTTCAGTGAAAAGAAGAACATCATGGACTCTCACATTAGCAGCTATACTTAACAAAGATATCAGTATTGTCAACTTCCTTGAAATATATAAATAGAGATGATGAACTCATCATCTGTATAATCTCTTCTCACCTCTCGCCATGTTTCATATTTAGGAAACAAACGGGAATTTCATGTTTGCACGAACAGCCAAATATGCCTGTTACGTCTAACTTGCTTCTCTGTAACTTTGATCTTAGTTTGTCAGTGCCAGCTTTAAAGCTGTTGCAATCCTAGGAATATGAAAGAATATTTCTTTCTCAAGTCAATGTCTAGGCTTTGGATAGACAGTATATTTTGTAGACTGAAATATCCAACATAAATGACTCAGGTAGAGTCCCTGCAATACTAGCTATTCTCCTCTGTATTACATCTTTACTACCTTAAGTTACACTATTGAAACAAGGTTCCACTGACCTTTTAATGCTATCCGTGCCATTTTAAACTAGGGGTGTTTCTGTTTTTATATCAGATTTTTTAGTCTTTATTATATTGTATACATGTAAATAGCCTTCATTCTCTTCGTAAATTTTCATATTACATTTAATTTTTAGTTGTATTTATGGCAAAATATTACATACCTACATACTAAAAATCTTTAATAGAATCAACAAAAGTCTGGAATTCATGAAATTTCTAGTTTGTAAATTAGAGCATCAAATGTCGAAGAATAAAGGAAATAAGGAAATCCTTGCAATAATCAACAACCTTCTTATTTTCTTTGACAGCTGCAGAGTGTTCATTGACAAACAAGTCAACGGCTGATTCATTTAGGAAGAAGCGGTTTTTATGCTTGGCCATTTCATGGCTCTTACCAGAACTGAATTTCCTCACACACCCAAAGGTTCCATCAAGCATCAAAATAATCTTGCCATTTTCCTGTGGATGGATAAAGATAGCAGTCAGACTGGAATGGACATAATATTGCTGTGTTTCTGATAAATCAAGAATGGATGTTGCAATGTATGAATATATCCACATTTGGGGTACAATATTGGCATCAAACATTATTTACAGCATCTAATTTAAGAAAAATATCTAATACAAGTATTAAAATATCTTCAGGCAAAGGAACAAATCTAATTCTAAACATCCCATGGTTAAGAATGGCATGGGAAGAATTAAAAATCAATGCAAACCTTGTTTCCATAATGGTCTATCCAGAGGTTTTATTGAAATACAATTTTGAAAAAGGACTCTTTCTCACTCTGTAAAATGTTACAATTTCTGCTGGCTGCTTTTAGGATTTTAAAAAATAACTGTAGGGCTATTGTCTAGAATTTTAAGATTTGCTGATGATAAATGAAAAGGCAAAAATCGTCTTCAATTTTCATCATGTAAATAAAGAAATAATTACACAGATTTTATATTCAATGTGTGTATGTGATTTTGCAAGTTTAATTTATCATCATGTGATTTAAAAACATATTTTTTCTTCAGTGATGATTTTGGCATTTAAAAGGTATAAAGAAGAACTGTGCAAATACTGATGAAAATAGAAATACAAATTTAAGTTTGGGATGGAAATGGCAACACACATGACGACTTTCTTCAAAATAGTTCCCAGTCCTAGAAAAACCTTGTGCTCATGTTGCTTGCATTAGGTGGTAATAAGAGAATCCTTCTTACCAAAATAACAAAACTCCTTTAATGTTTGTAAGGTGAGCCAGGGTCAATGGTATTTTTAACTGACATGATCAGTGATAATAATATACCTTTGGACATTGCATGCATGCAGAAAAATCATCAATATGTGGAGCAACTGCAAGACATGTTTCTAACTTGAATGATAGGTTTCTAAACTCTTCAAAGCTTTCATTGACAAGAAGACGATAAAGGGATTCTGCCTGAAAAAGATATTGCAAAATATACTCTACTAATTGTGCAATAAATTGGTATCTTACGCCAGATATATAAAATCTGTTTTTGTTAGAGCATACTTTGGGTGATCAAACTGAGGTAGAAAATAATCTGGACCAATGCTAAGGTGAGTCTTGAAAGTAAACAAATCAAGCAATAAATGTACAACAAATCCTAAACAACACACACACACACACACACTACTAGACAAATTGAAAAGCAAAGGTCATACTACTACTGGCGTTATAATATTGCATGTTGAATTCTATGAAAGTCATTCTTCATAAATACATATTCTAAATATATTTCAAGAGCATATTGACACAGCGCAGTCTCCATAGTGCCATGAATTACTTGGCAAATCCTCATCTATGTTTCAACTGAAAGCTTCAGACATAAGTCAACTCCTATCACGCAATCCAAACATAAGTTATCAAATTTTGGGCAATGCAATCAAATCATTTGTTAAACAACTTTCCTCAAAACATACTTGATTGATGATGCTTGAAAGAATACAATGTTTACTTAGACCTTCTGAATCCATCAACAATTCTTAAGAGCTTCAATAGGAAGTAATCAAAAACTTAATGCAAAACCATCCAAGGAAATCCATGAACTCCATTAATCCTATGACAATTATCAAGCAATGCCAGTACTAAACAGGAATTGTTAAGAATTGTAAGAAGAGTGATGATGTACACAAGGACTCTAGTGGCAAAAAAAATGGAGGGACAAAAGGAGATGGCGAAATGGGAGGGTAGCATAGCCCCAGAAGAAATGTTGAGACCACATCCTTTTATATGCAGGAAACGCTCTATTTACCCTCAGGAAATACCCTTTTCTATCAAATCCTAAAGATGACTACCTTACCCTGCCTAAGGCATTTTCTTGATGGTTCAGACAAATTTTGAGACTGACCTTGGAGAAAAATGGGTAAGATTGCCCCCCCCCCCCCCATTCACCCCTGTGGCTCCACTATTGCACTAAAGCTTGGAGAGAACCTGCAGACCAGAATTAAAATAACATGGAAAAAATAAAATGTATACCATGACTGATATGAAAAAATCTGCATATGGACAGACCGGACACACAATGATAGCCTTGTTTTGAAATGCAACAAACACAAATCATTACTGTTTTTAACAATGGTAACAAACCTGAGAGCTTGAAAGACCATTTCTCCATTTCATGGAATTTGTGAATCCGAGAACAGAAGTGTGACACTCTAACATGAGCGATTTCAACGTTTTCAGTAAATCTTGACTATAAACAGTCGTTGGTTTTTTGCTTGATGATGGCCAGAGATTCAACTTATGAAGAGTTAATGCCTCTGGCTCACACTGACACAATTCATAAATCTTGTCTTGTACATTTCCTAAAAATGAAAGGAAAAATGTCAATTGGGGTAAGTAAACAATGTGGATAGAAATATGCTCAAAATAAATTAGCATAGCAATGATGAGCAATAAGTTCTACTGGACTTATCAAATACAATGAGAAATCAATCAAAAAGGGAGGATAATTAACTTATGGTGTACAAATTAGGCATGAGAAGCAAATCAATCAAATTAAGTCACATTAAGCTAGAGAATCACTCTGTACAAAAAAAAGAATGTTCTACTTGTCATAATTTACTACTTGTTATAATTGAATGCAAGATAATGTTAACTTGTAATTATAAGAAAAAAAGTAATTACAAGTATTCACCTTTTGAATCTACAAATTTCATATTCCTCCTGTATTTTGACAGACAAAAATGCACTTTTGCAGGAATCTGTACTGGATTATTGTAATCATGTAATGAAAATGGCTCAAAGAACTTTCCCTGAAAACAGAGAAAAAGGTTTATTAATTCCTTGCACAGTGTTTTGCAAGGAAAGACAGCTAAAGTTTTTCAGGAAGTCTCCTGGAATAAACCTTAATCATTCTTAGAGAGTTACACAGTAACACATGTTATATAGACTCAAAAGGATCGTGTTTGCTTTTCATTGACCCTCTTAGTTGCATCCATTTTCATCCATTATATTCAAATGATTTATTTTCAAATTTAATTCATATGTTTAATATGCTTCATGTGTCACACCAGTAAATCACAAAAAATAAAAGAATACTTGTATAAATAGAGGAAATCGCCCCAGGATTACACCAGCTGACATCAAATTTTCCAGCTCTGACACGTCAGAAATTGTTGATACAGTAAGATTACTGTACAACCATAACATGTACAAGTGTCTATATCATCAAGCGTTTAAGATCAAGGCCGATGGGACAATTTTTCTGATATGATGCAATATAATTTGTTGCAATGTATTAAATGGTATTTATACGCATCTATATGAACTAAATATTATAGCTTTCTCAACAACTATATTTGTCTGTATTTAGTTCTCAACAACAAAAAATAATGAGTCATTTTCACAAAGATTTACAAGAAAGGAATTCCCATGCAATGCATCATTTACAAATTTTAGACACTGTTTCATAAAACAGGACAAGTTGAAACTTGATTTAAAATGGACTAGCAGCTTATTCATGATATCTTAAATTGTTGTCAAGAAATGCAAACTAAGCAATAAGTTTCGCCCCCAAAGATGACAATCTAAAATTATTTAGGTGAGACACTCCCTGTAAATACCTAAATTTAGCAAGAGACAAAAATCCTTTGTCTGTGACCCTGTTACCCATGTAGTACATGTAGATTATCCTCTTCTTGTGATGTGGAGGTTGTTATACCAGGTTGTTATACCAGGGTGCATTCCATGTAAAACCTACACCTAAGGTACGCTAAGCCCGAAGCTTTCATATGCCAGGTGTTTTTTCAGCATTTTCAGGGAGACAGAATACACGTCATATAGATTTGATCATATCAACAGAAACTGCCAATTCACATAAGAAAAGATTGAGGAAAACTTCAAGTTCACGCCAAGGTAGGCAGATTTTCGTATGCTGTCGCGCCAAGAAACGATTCTATTGAAAAAATAACGCCGCTACGCCAACAAAAAAGTGAGGTCTAGGCCAAAGAACTTCAGGCCTAAGTGCATGGAGTGCAGCCCGGTTTTTATCAAATTTCATGCAATAACATAACAAAAACACACTTTACTTTTAAAGAAAAAAGTTACATTTGCCATTTACAACTACTGTACCTGCATCTTCTGAATTCAATCAAAGTCAAGACTAGAATACCCTCTTTCTTTCATAAGATCAAGTTTAATTCTTATATACAGTCAGCACTAGGTGAGATTCATCTCAACTGCATATCAGCGTATCAACGAAATACAGTATATCAGCTCCAGCTTCATGTCATACTGTATCTTTTCATTGTTAGAATGGCCACAAAATATTTGCCCTGCAATTCTTATTACACAAGAAAAGAGTTATTTTCTTAACTGCTTATCAACATATCAGCGAATCAGCAAAATATAAAGCCACACAGCATATTTTTTCTTTCTTAGAGCGACCAAAAAATAAGTTGTTCTATAATTTTAGCTATACAGGTATTTGTTATAGGAAACTAAGAATTAGATTTCCAGTACTCCAAGTTTCTTACGAGTTTCTTAGAGGTTCCATAACATTACCCAAGTACCTTACGAGTAATATGATACAGGAAACAAGTGAAAGTAAAGTAAAAATATGCCAAGGATTTTCTTTGTCAAAGTAAATAGTTTCTTAACTTTATATTATCCCAGAACTGGAGTTTCTTAATCTTTTGGCGATCTGAGAGTTGAGTTTCTTATGGGCAGTTTCTTATGAAAAAAATATGTGTCACGCATTATAAAGTTATTTTCATGACTCCCCGAGGGGGGGGGGCAGCACCGCACATACTTCGGGTACAGAGACATGCCATCATGAAGGTTATCAATTTTGGTGATTTTGGTATAAGGAATGTTATCAGTTTTCACAATTTTGGTACAAGGAACGGTATTGACTTGGAATACTTTTTCGGAAAATTGGAATAAGGTAGGGTATATATTTTTGGAAAATTTGGTACAAGGAACGGGAATGTTTTTGAAGCTTCAATGGCATGTTTGTCCCTGACCAAAAGCTGGTCAAGTACCTACATCCCCCCCCCTTGGCCCTTGACTAACATATCAGTGTATCAGCAACAGGTAGGAGCTTAAATCTTTAAAAAATGAGTAGAAATATCAAGTTGTTATCAAAATGTACATGGGTACAATATAATTTTCTCTAAAATCGAGAATTAAAAAGGAAGAGCTTCCAAATTGAGGGGTAATGCCCTACCAAGTGAAAATTGTAGGTAGTATAAAAATAACCGCCAGGACAACTTACATTCCACTTCTCAGGTATATGGTTAGGACGCAACTGATGATCTTCAAGTAGACACGCATAGCAAACAAAGAAGAAAGGTCCACAATCTTCACATTTGAACAGAACACCGTCAAAGGATGGAACAAGTAGGACTAGGTCTTCTGCTTGTTGGCCTAGCCCTAGCCGAGTTTCGCATTTCATGCAGCAGTCTACACAAGGGTGTTTTCTCTCGACGGCAGTCTTCAAAAGTTGATGCCTGAGTTTGGCCCAGTTTTCGACATCTTTCTTTTTTATTTCCTCGTACGACTTCGCCTTGCTACGTCCATCGTTGTTTTCTACGTCTTGTTGGTGTTCTTGGCCTACTACTAGGCCTTGATCTTCTGAGTCTTCTGCGGGATAATCATCATGGGGAACGAAGTTATGTGTCTCGCTGGCATCCTTGTTCTTGCTTTCATCAATCTTTGGCCTGATCCACCTTGTCTTGTTTCGTCCAGCACTGCCACTTTCAACTAATTTCAGTTTCTTTCTTGGCAGCGGCATTCTATTCTAGCGAATTTTTGGCGGGCCTAGCTGGCCAAGCTAGCCTCGATATCTTGCCATGGAGTATCACACTAACAAGCGTACAACTCTATCATACATGTTATGTGTTAGTAACACATAACACATATTAGCGTGCAACTCCGTGCAGAGTATGTCACTATTTACTGTACAACTCTATTAGAATCTTTTGATAAGGCAGAAGATAGACCATAGGCTCTAACTTAGCAAGATGCCACCCGGAGAGGTAGAAATTCGCATATTTATTTCTAGACCAATTTTTGGTGAGGAATCCGAATTTCTTGGGTAAACGATCGAATTCTCAGAAAAATTCTGAGGACGGGGGTAATGTATGTCCGGGGTTGGTAGAAATCACATTGGAGGTGATAGAACTGGCAGGAGGACTTGCACGTTATTTTTACGAGAAAAAAACCTAATTCGCACAACAAGTTTTCCATGTATCATTGAATTACAAACCTGCAGTCCACTTATATTAATGGTATGCCATGATGTGAAAATACAGGGGAGACTTCCAAAAAGGATGTACATGTTTGAAGAAAGAGATGCAAACTTGTATTCCTCTGGTTGTCTTAAAGGTTCACACTACAACCGGAATTCGGCAATCTATAAAGTTTTCTTTCATTTGGAACAATGTAAATATTTTCGCCTGACACAGATAACAGAAAATCGTCCGATATGATCCGAAATTGAAAAAATACCAAATTGTACCCAGCACCATACATTATTTTGAAATTAGCCGGTTAGAGAGTCTACTACGGTTTTCCTTTGGCCATTGAAACGCCTAAGAGAGATGACCCCATAGAGTTTACTACTGTACAGGATTCACCAAACAGGTTCAAAGTCCTCGCATCTCTCGTCTACCTAAACAACACAAGCAAGCTGTTCCAGTTAAACGTTCCATTTAAACAGTAGGTTATTCTACGCAGACCATCTGCATCTGGTAGAGCCTGGAAATGAAAAATTCGCTAAGACAATACATTAAAAGATTATGGAATTAATGCAAGGACACGCCCATCCACATCAACAGCACACCCAACCATCCTTCCACACATCCACCTTCATAAAGCCATCTCCTTCTATGATCACACCGTCAAAGCCATCTCAATCTAAGAACATACCTACAATCGTGGACAAAATATATTGGAACAACGTTAAGATTCTACAATTTCAATTGAACAACCCCCCTTTTACCCCTGATACAATGTTGTTTGGATGTTTTCAGCTTCAAGATGCCAACCAACAGTGTTTCGGGGGTAAAAGGGGGTGATGCAGATGTAAGAGTGAGAAGAACTGAGATAATCACCAAAAAATCAACTTTGTTCCAAATATTTTGTCCAGGATTGTCTGGCAAAGACATTGATTTATTAGACTTTGCCTGTGAACAGTGAACGTTGTATAACGTTTAACTTGCTTCTTTTTCGATCAAACATGTAGCTATCATCTACATGGAGAAAGAATATTGTGCCACACCTCAAGTGACACACCCAACTAACACAAAAGAATGATTATAGAATTCAACTAAATCTGCAGTAATGATTGAATTAGGACACAATGATTTTATGCTCCTTTAAAAACCATTGGAATCCAAATAGAGAAGGGACAGCGCCATTATATGATTTGATCACGGGTAACCACAAGGGTAACCACAAGGGTAACCATGATTTCATACTATTTTTCGTTGAATAAGCACGGGTAACCACGGGTAACCACGGGTAACCATAATATATATAAGGAAATATAACTTTCCTTTTAAATATTATGGTTACCCGTGGTTACCCGTGGTTACCCGTGCTTATTCAATGCAAAATAGTATGAACTCATGGTTACCCTTGTGGTTACCCGTGTGGTTACCCGTGCCAAAGCCCATCAGTGTATACATAAGATAATTGTGATGCAGAATCGCAAATACCACATAGTCCTAAGATCGGCCATCTTTGCGAAAAGCTGCCATATTTGTTACCATAGAGATTTTTCATGCCAAAAGACGCCATTATTTCTGAATATCAGTTTGTTTATTGGAATTATGAATGACTGGCCTGAATTTATTTCTCTATCAAATTATAAAGAACAGT
>REGL01001298.1:65874-88500 GCA_004194395.1 Aurelia aurita complex sp. Pacific
CGTCATTTTTCATTTTGGCGCGCACCAGGTATTCCCTGAGGTTTTTTGGTCTGCGGTTACTTAGTATCGGTGGGTCTGGGAAGACTTCCTTACAGTTTGTCGAGTTTTGTAATATGTGGAAGTTGCTGTTAAGTATGGACGTTAATTGTGGTACACTAGGGTGGTAGGTAACCACAAATGGTGTTCTGTTGTTACGTTTTTTCTGTTTCGTTTGTAAGCTGGATTGTCGCGTTATTTTGGAAGCCTTCCGTATTTCGTTACGTACGTGTTTGCGTTTGTATCCTCTGTTTGTAAGGTATGTAAGCAGTTGATTTGTGCGTTTCTTAAGAGTGTCATTGTTGGAGCAAATGCGTCGTAATCGTAGTGCAAGGCTGTATGGTATGGACTTTTTCGTATGTTTGGGGTGGGCGGATGTGCTGAGGAGGTATTGGTGTGTGTCTGTGGGTTTGACGTAGAGGTCTGTCGAGATGCTGTTGTCTTCGTTAAGTATTACTGTGACGTCTAGGAAATGTGTGCTGGTGGAAGATATGTCACTGGTAAATTTGATGTTGGGATGGATGTTGTTGAGTGTGCGTATAAATTCTGTGAGTTTTTCCTCTCCGTGAGTCCAAATTAAAAAAATGTCGTCGATGTAACGCCACCAAACAAGGGGCTTGTGCGGTGCGTTTTTTAGGGCATTTTCTTCAAAGAGCCATCATATCTAACCAATCACGTGTTACTTCTCCTTTTCAAATCGCTGTACATATTCAAATTTTTATTATAACTGTCACATTACAGCCCTGAAGAAGTCCTGCATGGCAGGACGAAATATTGGCAAAAATTAAATTATTCGTATTTGCTGTTGTTTTTTGTCGTGTTGCGGTGTTTCTGCCTTTAAATTTATTCATTTTTTCGTCATCGCAAGCATCTTCGGATCCGGCAATCGACGTTGGTATCGTGGCCTTTACTTTTTCAAATTATTTTAAAGCAGAAATACACTTATTTGTTTTCATGAGAAACTACATTTAACAAAACTGCAGTAGCTTCTCGCAGAAAATTAAGAAACTCCACCAGAAGCGATCAGATGCCAATTAACCTGTGTCCCAGACCACTTGAGAAGGAAAGTTTCCTTTCCTTTCCAAGTGGTCTGGAATAATAACAATTCAAAGTTACGAAACTTTTCCATTTTTAGCTATGGTTTGTGATGCGTTTTTAATCAGAAAAGTGCAATTTTTGCAATTGACTTGGTTCTTTATTGTATTCTTGGTTCAAAAAGCAGACCTCGAATTTAAGAAACTCTGCAAGAAACTTTTAGTAAAAGAATTGAGCCCAAACCGTTGTAAAAATTTGTAGTAAAATTCAGAGCAAAGTATTTTATTGACCATATAAATTAATCTAATGACCATATAAATTAATTCAATGACCATATAAATTAATTCAATGACCATATAAATTAATTCATAGGCCATATAAATTAATTCATACACCATATAAATTAATTCATAGACGACATAAATTAATTCATAGACCAAGGAAATCGAAAAGCAATTTTGACGGGAATGGCGCCCCATAGAGGTGCCCAATATTTTGATACAAATCAGATTTTGGTGTTTGGCAAATTCAAGGCAATAAAATTCGTTTTAAATATTTAGTTGCCAGATGGCAGAACTGCCTGTCCAATGTCAAATTCAGGAAAATAAATAGGAATTTCAAAGGAGGAAAATCACGAAAAATAAACATGTTGGATTTTATCAAAAGTAGTTCTTTGATAGACAAATAAATATAAAAGGCAGTGAAAAATTTTTTGATAATTTTTTCAACATTTTCGGACCAAACCGGCTGTTTATCGCTTGGTGCACGGCAAGAAAAGTTCGAATTTCGACATAGTTTTTTCGTTGTATATTAGAGGTAAACGGGCCATTTCCCTTCCGTTTCCAACAACAAATGCTTTTTACACTTCGAATTTCCAACGTAATTTCCCCACGGGTAAACTACGGGTAAAGGGAAATATACTTTTACCCACAGTTTCCCAAGTGAGATTTAGCATATCCGACAGTTGGAAACTTAGTCTATATTAGGCATGTTTTTGGGAGACTTTGGGGAAATTCCATACTTGCTCGTGCTTCTTTAGGTAAATTGAGGTGAAACGCCAAATTTCCCCCAATGATTTTAGTAGGAAATCCCAACGAAATTATGAATTTTTTTGTCGGAAATTCTTGGGAGACCAAAATTTTCCTCTGGTGAAATTAGTAGGAAATTCAGTCTAAATTATGGATGTTTTGGTAGGAAATTTTAGGGGATCTGATAGGTTCCCTGTCCATCATACCATACCAACAGGAGCTTTTTGCTTTATTCAGTGGATATTTGGCGCAACACCAAATATATAGTCAGCACTACGAGTCGTGGTTTCCTTAGCAAAGCGTTGCTCTCTCTAAAGTTCTTCCCAATTTTCCTCTGATCTTTGCAGCACTCAGATTCTGATGTAAACATGACATGTGTCCTCTTTGAACGTACGGATTAGAATCATATCTTTCAATCTACTTTGGTAAAGCTTGGATCGTATTTTAAACATCAGGGCTAAATATTTGGAAAACTAATCATCCCTTCCTTTTCTATTCCTTTATGCGCAACGCACAGTATGAATTCAAAAAGAAGAAGATATCCGATCACAGCACTTTCATTAACTTCTAGACAGTCATAAACGCACAGCAGATCATCTCAAATTATTAACGATACAGACAAATAACTATCACATCAACTAAATGCCAAATGTAGAGACACTTCTCTAATTATACTTTTAGCTGGTGATATGATAATGATAGAATTGTGCTGTTGCAAAACAAGTTCATTTAAACCGAAAAGTGTGAGCGAAAAGACCTTCCAATGATTTTGAAATTTTGATGAAGAAACTATATCATAGCTTCCAAAAAGGTAAAAACACAAGCAATTATTTTATGTCCATTCCAGACTTATGCATTGCAAATTGATTTAAAGTAAGAGTGCATTGTTTACCCAATTGATAGCAATTATAACTTATTTAAGAATATGCTACTTTCTTGCAATTATCCGGGTTCAGAAAGCTACATATAATTCTGAAACATAACTCATTCTTTCGCTAGTTCTTTTGCAAGAAATTCTTACTTTTGGAATTACAAGCTTAGAGCCTTCTACTTGGCTATAAAAAGCACTTCCGAATAGACGATTGCGCTAAAGATGGCGGCAAATAACTTTTTACCAAGATGCATTGCATTCTATTTACGATCTTTAACGATTCTTTAGGAATTCGATAAGCATCTTGGTAAAAATTCCTCTCCGCCATCTTTAGCACAATCGTCTATTGGAAATTCTATCGAACCGTATGGAAACATGTGTTACAATCAACCTCTCATAACTGAGACTTGCAAAAATGTGAGGAAAATCAGGTAAAGGAAGGATGCTTTCCAGTACAGCCATAAACACAGACACAAACATTTCCACGAAAATGCATCTCTGTGCCAATGATGTCAATTAAATAAACAGGTGTTGCATTTTCGTTCAGGTAGAGCCCACGCAACATGTTCTTTATGAATATCTAAGATCCTGGTTGACTTAAAAATTTCTGAGCGGAATTTTGAACAGGGCTACATATTTGTAACGAATATTAGTATACCACAGTTATGAATGGTTGACTATACCGTCAAAAGAAGAACATAAGAATTTCTACTCTTCAGAGTCGTTTGAGTCTCGGACTAGTGTTTCTTTAAGCTTCTTTGAAGGCTTCCTTTTCATTGGCGACTCTGCAGGAAGCCTTCTTTTTCGCAAAACTTGCTTCGCTTCATCAGTCATCCGTCTCTTGTGCCTGTCATCCAGCTCAGCAATCAAATTGCTCAGTTCTACGCATCGCCATTGGGGACTCTTCACCTTGAGTGCATCCCCATTGTCCTCCTCGTCTGACATCAGCTCTTGCGTGACGTCCTTCCACAAATCTGCTTCGGCATCACCAACATACTTGCTCCTCAACTCAAACAGCTAACAAGAACAGTAAATATTTAAAAACTTAAATATGCAATGTTTGAAAGTACAATTAAAGACAAATCATAAATCTTAAATATTTCTCCTTACTTCTCCCAAATAGCACCCATACTAAGGGGAACTCGTTAAGATTGAGCCTCTCCTCTCATTCTTGATGATTCTATTACGGAAAATTGTCATTACCTTCCAAACATCTGTTGTGTTCAAAGCAATAAGAAATAACCTTTTGCTTCATACCAATAGTGATTTTTTGAATTTGTACACAAGGATAAATATTCTTCATAAGAATCCGTTATGTTCCTCCGCAAATTATCTGCTTCTTCTTCACTGACCTCGTTCATTACTCAGAGACTATAGAAAAGCAAAATTATATCATCTTTCCCAAATGGATCTTGTAAAGAACATTTACCCTTGTTATACAATTGCGAAAGAGGAAGAAACTTTCACATAAGCGGATCAAATTTGAAACAGGCTTTTCTAAATTTGAACAGATTGAAAGAAATCAAAACTATACCCTTTGCCTCCTGGATCTCAATTTCTTTCTCGCAGCAATGTCTTGATGTTTTTCAGGGTCGTTGTTTCTCGAAAGGTAGTCTTTACGCAATGACTTGAAGTAGACATGACAAGCATCTGAAAGAAAACATTCCCATAACTACAAATCAGTACTACCTCTTTAAGAGCAATGCTAAGAAGCATCAAACACTATCGATCTTAATTGATCAAACATCAACTAATCATTGGCCATTTAGGTAGGAATTGCATTTTGATGATAAATGTAATTGTGGAATACTCCATATAGATTAAAAGCTATAACAGTTTCTTGTCATCATAATCTAGGCACGAGATAGCTGCAATTAAATACCAATTTCAAAACATCTTGTTTCATAATTACTTCTTCCAAGCATAAGTTTCTTTCTAATTCACTGTAATTCCAAGGGAACCTGTTGGGAGTGAAGCCATTTTTGTGAATGATCTCATTTTCAAATTTGAATCCATTTACTGTGCTTTCTGCACCATTGTCAATGAGAAATAACTATCATCAGTGTATACCTCGGATAATCCCTTTGTTGTAATTCTCCTTTAGATGTTGGAAAACATCATTAACGAAGTGAGTCGTTATTCGAATATTAACGGCGCATGTGAACCTGGAAAAGTAGATTTGCATCAGGCAACATCAAACAAGCATCCCTGTAGACAACTCACCCAAAGAGTGTAAAAAAAGGCTGCTTATCAAAACGATAAAATATCTCTGCAACAACAGGCCTATCATAAATGCAATACTGCTTCACTGAAAACCTGATTCCCGTGCTTTCATTTGATGCGTGTTTTAAAAAATGAGTACCTAAGGAATTTGCTATCATGAAGAAAGTAACCATATGTCAATAAGAGGTAGTGATTTGTTTCGACATTGTCCAATACCATCGTTTGGTTTAAATCTGGATGTTTGTTCTTTCACTTTGCACCAGCTTAGTCATCAGAGAGTTTAAAAGCACGTACGTAAAAGTACGTTTCAAGCAAGTTGAACTGTCTTACTTTGATGAATTTTCCTTAAAAATCATAACGTAGCTAAAGCTATTGCATAGATGTTTTGTTACCGATAATATCTTTTGAACAACAGTGTTTTTTTGTAAACTAATGATCAAACCATCTATCCGAGTTACGGTGCAAGCCTCTTGTGCTCTTGTGCTGAATGAGGAATATTGTCTATGTAATCATACAAGCTTATCTCATTATGACATATGCTTGCAGTTTCCTCCTTGCCAGTTCCCCGGTGTCATAATTGGCCAACGTGTCATAAATCGAAAGCACAAGAGTCGGGCGTCCAAACAGTCACTGTCTTATTTGTATCAGATATTATGTTTCAGAGAAAATTGAATTTATCGACGATCGGTAGAATTTTTTTATACATCATGTATAACTGTTAAGTTTTAAAACCAACTAAGATGTAGATGTTTTTGCATTGTTGCTGCTGCTGAAAGAATCAAAATAGATCTTTCAAAACTAAAGAGAGGCATTCATCTCCTGAGGTTAAATAGTTAACAAAATATGCTAGCAATCCTTACAAGAGCAGGGTTTGAAAACAAAGAATAACCCAACTTACACATCTTCCAGCTCCCATTGTTCATCATCTGGAAGTGCATTATACAAAATCTTGACAGCCCTCTAGAAAAGAATTAGCCGCATGCTTGAGTATTGATTGATGTTTCAATAGCCATTTTGATTTACAAGGAAGCTAGAGTTTGCAAAAGAAAGATGTGAATCATTCAACGGTAACAGGCTTTGTCGTGAATGTTACAAATGCTCACAAAGGAACCATGGAAGTTTGGAAGTTTGATAAGCTTTGAAAACGGTAAAAAGCAGCTCTAGGTTATTAAACGAAAAGAACAGTAACATATATTTCCCTGGATGAATTATACTTGCAGCCAGTAAGCATTTGCAGTAAAATGTTCTACTTAGTCTATCTGCGAAGGAAAACAAGCATTCTTTGTCAAACGACAACAGCTTACCGATAACTCTCTAGGTACTGTTGCCTTTTCTTCGATCCTGTGCTGAAATTTTTCTTCAATTGCACTCAATCTGTCGTCGATGCTCTTGAGGTAGCTGATCACTTCAGCCATATTTGCAGATGACGTTTCCTCGCTCTTTTTGATGTCATCTTTTATACTCGTAAGTTTCCTGCAAATGGGGTGGTTTTAAAGCTATGAGATAAGTAGGTATGTGTTTGCCTAATTGACACAACCTAAGGAAAATAGTTCGTCGTAGTATTAAACGCTTTTGCCAAAAACACTTTTGTCTTAAGCTTTATGATAAAATTAGGCTCGTAAGTTAGGTTTGCTACCATCTCCGTAAAAATCCGTTGAAAAATGGTTGAGCTATGACCTTCAGAAGACCAAATTTGCCTGATGACTGAAACCAGCGGTTGGCCATTTTGTCTTACTATTCTGCAGTGATAAGTAGCTTCACGTGAGGTAAGAAATATTTTCTGTGAGGTCAGAAATATTGGAACTCTCCGAGGATTATCGGAATTTTAACGAGAGCTATGACATGGAGGCTGCTCTTTCATTTTCAATCCATGAAGCTATTTATCACTGCAAAATAGTGAAACAAAATGGCCAACCGCTGGCTCAGTGATCGGGCAAATTTGGTCTCCTGAAGGTCATAGCTCCATCATTTTTCAACAAATTTTCATGGGGATGGTAGCAAACTTTAATTAAACATTTGAAGAGCACCATCATGCAAAAGTCTGACGAGAATATTTTGCCGTTTTGTTGCAATCTTCAGACAAATGGGGCACAATTTTTTGAGACACCCTGTAGGTGAAAACGATACACTGAAAAACGGCACATTCCCGTCGAACAAATATACTGAGTACCCCCCACCCCAGGATACAGGTACAGGAAATGCTCGAATCGAGAACTTGATACCTTGTTTGGGTAACTTGTAACTTTACCCTGGGTACCAGACTCTCTAACATAAAATGGAGACTCTCCACTTTTTGTTAGAGAGTCTGGTACGCAGGGTAGAGTAACTTAGATAAGTGCCTGTAAAACGTTATGGAACAAAGAGATTACAGCTGCTGCTCTACGCCAGCCATTTAAACCAGAACAGTTTTTTAGAAACCCTTTTTATCTCAACCTACATGGTCTTAATTGCAATGTCAAGGCATATATGACAAAGTCCTTTAAAAACATTTTGCGAAAAGATACGAACAATCAAAACTTGGAAATACCTGTTCAGGGCCGTGGTGCTTAACAAGACACAATGTTTTCATTCAAAACACCTTTTTAAGTGTGATAAAATATTCATCTATATATTTCAAAACATATATTTTATGTGAAAACTCAACATTCTATTCATTGTTTATTATCTCGTGCATTTCAGTATTTTATAAAATTTGCGATTTCTTCTAAAAAAACGTAGTTCTAAATTGTCATCCCTCTAGCTTTTCAAATTTGTCCAAACAATTTTCAATGGATATTCTAGAACAAGGATCTCTGCACTTCATCAGTCTCCCTAGCTGAATGACAGGTTGATGGCGGATTGTCTCTCCTGCGTGTTTGAGTAAGAATCCAATAGAATATGTATCGGTCAAAATACTTTGCTTGCTCCCTGGTATGTTTCGCAGCTCATGAGCAAGGTGCCTGTGCCTGGTGTTATAAGTGACACTCTCTTGGCTGCCTTCTGCAACGTTGTACACTACTGGATTTGATATTAAAGTAGCTTTCCCAAAATCTATTACTTTTACAGTGTTGCTTACAATTACATTGTCTGACTTAATGTCATTGTGCAAAATCCCTTTGGAATGCAGGGGCGGATCCAGGAAATATTCTGACTACTGCCAAGGTGAGGTTATTCCAGATACTAGGGTGTGGCCTTTTGAAAATAGGCGTGGACCTTGATAACTAGATACACTTACACAGAATATTATTCTTGATATAATTTAATATCGAAAGAAGGTGATATGGAAATTACAGCAATGGCTTTCCCTGCCATTGCAAAATTGCCAAAGGCAAAGCAACAGCGAGTGTCAACAAAGATGTCGGTAAACTGCTGCATATCTTTAAATTTCTGGAATTTTCAGCTTTATTTAGTATTTAAAGGATTAGCTAAAATGAAAGGTTGCAGTATATTGAAAGAAAACAGAGCGTTTGTGCAATTGAAATAGAAGAAAAAAGTGGAAAACATTGGAAACCCAAAGAAATGAATTGAATTTGATGCAAACGAAGAGTGGAAAATGTGTGTTCTATGTTCATTTTTCTTCAAGAAAACAATTACTATTATTTCTAATTGAAATTTATGTTCGAAAAATTTTGGATTCAGATGAATACACTTCTATATCTGCGTGTTCGTGTGCTATTTACAGCAGGTCTATCCCGAATCCAAACCCTCTCCCCACCCCTACCACATTCCTAAAGGTATTATCTATTTCTTATATCAATGGGAAGAGATGAACAAGATATTTTTCTTGACAAATAAAGTTGCTGATATCCGCTATAAAGTAAGTGCATACGCCAACAATAGTCAGGAATAGTCAAAGCCCAGACCCCTCCCCCTTGTGTCAAAATGTATACAGAAACGAAGCAAATTAAACCTGCCTTACAGGCCAATTGCTATTCACAAGAATTTATTATGATCAATCGTAGGGTAAAACATCGGCTTAACGAAAGAAATACCTCTCAACTATGTCGCTTTATCCTCGCCACGTACGGCTGCCTCACGATGCTGTCTTTGCCTTCCTTGACATTGGAGTGTACGGCCTAAATTTTCTGCTCCAAAGGTCACAAATGCCCGCCACAATTCACTGGCAGCGCAGTGGTGTAGAAACAATTTTCAAATCTCACTACTGCTCCCGCCTAAATGAACTTGAAATAACCTTTTCTGATTGGTCAACTCTTTAATTTTTCAAATCCCACTACTGCTCCCGCGGATTTTGAGCAGTAGTCGTCTCGATCCCTGATTGGACGAGAAGAGCAATTTTGAAACTCACTACTGCTCCCGCCTAAAAGTTGCTGCTATGAATCGACCATCACAGACGCACTCCTTCGCATTTGAAACAACAGGCACTACGTGTGGCTAACGTTGGCATGACAGCGTAATGAATTCAACATTGCACTAAAGATAAGAGTGCGATACAAAACAAAAGCAGCATGAACGACCAATATCTGGACATGGTTGAAAGCATGTAATTAAAAGATTGAGCAGGGAAGATACTGGTCATAGGGATACAGATTGGTTGACTTCCTCTATTCAAAAACAAGGATCTGACAATCTGACTACTGCTTCAGCAGTAGTCGCAGTAGTCTGGATCCGCCCCTGGGAATGCATGAATGCAATTGCCTTTAAAATTTCATAGCATCTTTCTCTCAATTCATTTCGAGATATTCCAGATTTTAATGTCATGGCAAGAGTTGGGGCTGTCTTAGATGTCCTTCCATTTGGCAGACATAAGTACTCCATCAAGATGATACTTTCTCCGAGCAAACCAAAGAAATACGGAAAGCTGTTGTGTCCACTAAGTGTCATACCAACGATTGCTTCAGAGAGGATTGCCTTCTTGGAATAAATAGCTGTGTCCATGATCTTAGCTGCCACTGTTAATCCTAGCTTGTGCATTTGAGCTTGCTTAATTGTACCAAATCTCCCTGCCCCTATGATCTTATTTTCAATAGCAACTACATCATTTTCGAAGACTGGCATCCCTGACAAGGACCTTATGATAGTGTCACGTGAGCTGTGAACATTCTTGGAGAATCGCAGAGAAGTTGCTTGGTCTGCCAAACTATTATTGACGGACGTTGTTAATATCTGGCGAGTATGTTTGAATGCATTGTTTCCATATACACTTTGGCGACTACTTGTCTTACAAGCCTTAACCTGCTTTTTCAATTTTTCTATGACGTTATCCTTTTCAGCATGGGCCAACATTGACTTTAATTTTCCCTTATTCTTTCTTTGTCTATTTTTGGTTTTCCGATTTTTTGCTGCAGCACCGGTAGCACTTCTTGAATTGGAGCGTTTCTTATTCCTAAATTTGGGACAAGAGAATTATGCTTTAGGGGACGATTCTAGTTCATATATGTCAATAAACCAGCATTCCTATCTAGATTGGCTTTATTCAAAGCTGTAAGAATTCAAATACAAACTGAAATAAATACCAA
The DNA here is from genome assembly GCA_004194395.1 of Aurelia aurita complex sp. Pacific. Lineage (NCBI taxonomy): Eukaryota > Metazoa > Cnidaria > Scyphozoa > Semaeostomeae > Ulmaridae > Aurelia > Aurelia aurita complex sp. Pacific. The sequence goes on from REGL01001298.1 coordinate 76,524, forward strand.
AAGTAATTATCTCATAAGGAAGCTGAACGCTCATAATCTTAAAAGCTGTTCTCGGGAAAAGAAAAAGGTCCGCTCTTTTTAGAGCAATCATTATTGGTAAAGACCGGCACGACGTATGTTGAGAAACTTTCAGTCATTAAAAAGTTGACAGCTTTAAGAATTTTTAGTAATTTGCCATGGTTACATCTTAGTTTCTTAGAAAAGATACCAGAAGCATCGAACATGCAATAATTTTGATACTGAGTAACTTAAGTGTCGTACCTATCTACCATCTCTACCATAGCAAAGTTTCTGTCAGTTTGCTCAGCTGAATCATCTAATATGCTGCTAAAATAGAACAGGCAAGCGTTATCAGTGAACGATTCAAGGAATTTTTCCAAATAAATGTCGCATATTTCAAAAAAGAGGTAAAGTGCTTGAATGATTCCTTCAAATTCCTTTACAACATATTCATCTCCTTCTTGCGCTTCATTTTGTTTAACTGTGCGACACTTTCAATCAAATCGACTCATTTGAACGTCACCGTTACACAATTGTTACAGTTCAGTAGAAACGTTTTCCTGATGCGATTTACTGTAGCTTGTCAGTTTTGAATTTCCAAGGAAGATCAATCTTTTTTTAGAATTGTACATAAAATGAACATAGATTGCACTATCGTGATATGAAATGTCATTTCTTGATCATAACGAGAATTCTTTCGAATGCTTACCTTTCTAGTGGCATTGTGTCTTCAATTAAATTTTCCGCAGATGGTAAAGAAGGTGTAGGTCTGTGTATGGCAGTAGATTAATGTTATGTCAATACACGAGTACCAAAAAGATGGCATCGGGGGGCATTTGACCAGGATGCAATGCGTTCGATGATCGAAACTCTATAGAATCCCTCTTGACTACATCAAAAACGCAATGCATCTTGGTCGAATTCCCCTCGACGCCATCTTATCTGTTAGCGTCTATTCAGTGTTTATGCTGCTTGCTAACAATCTGATTGCTATGGGGTTCTGATTTGTGTTTATTGAAAGGGGACCTTGCAAGACTGTCGTCACAACTTGACAGTGTATCATAGACATGGTATATTGTTAGCAGTTACAAGACGATTTGCTAGACTTATGACATTTCGTCCCTTGTTTCCTTGAGTTCTTTGATTTGCAGATATCACTTGCTCAAGAGGGACTCATATCATTACTCTTATAAAGTGTGGCCACTTAGGCCAATATGGTGTGGATCTGTATTGACCAATCACATTGCTAGAATTTTGTTTTCAACCAATAAGAAGGCGCTATTTAGACAGTTGTTGTTGTTGTGTACAAAAAACGGTTGCTATAGCCTAGAGTTCTCGTAGCTGCGATGGATGTATTTTGTTTCTACACAGGAAGATTACTGCCTGAAAGGTATGTATTTTGGTATGAGAAGGTCTGGAAATCATTGTTCTTTGTACTACAAGTTTGCTTTTCAATGTTAAAGCTCTTTAAACCATAATTTGAAGCGATTTTGTTGAGTGTACGAGAACTCCCGCTAGTTTAGGCCATTTTGACACTTAATAAGAGTAATGGTATGAGTCCCTTTTGAGCAAGTGATATCTGCAAATCAAAGAACGCAGGGAAACAAGGGACGAAATGCCATAAGTCTAACGATTTGCTAGACAATCGATCCTGGTACTTGCTACATCAAATTTTGTTCGGTATGACCCAAACTAGGAGAAGCAAAAATATACTCAATAAACTCTACAAAGGTAAATAACGAGGAGCGAGCAATCTTTAAAAATGGACTTTCCTGCTTTGTTGCATAACGATTCTAAAGCCTTGGAATGAAATGCTTATCCGCCGAAATCCTTATATAAAGCGACAAAGGTGCAAGGTTCAAATGCCAGAATTTAGATGAGATCTAGAAACAAGCCTTCAGACTAGCAGTTAGATGCTGTAAATGTTAATGTCTCAGTACACATATTTCCAAGCTCCCTACTAGAAATAAAATACCTTTGCTTCCTATGGCCTGTCCTTTGTACTGGAGTTGAATAACTGTGAAAAGGATTAAATATACAGTATGTTATCAAAATAAATGAAAGATTCACTCCCTAGGTGATGGTAACAATTACAAGACGTAATTTATAAGTTTTGTGTCATTGACTTCTCTTGTATATATTGAGATACTAACTAAAAACCTTGTTCCAGGGGGAGGGGATCCTTGGCTAAATNAATTTGCAGGGTAGTGCTATTTGATGTATTCTATCATAATTTTAATGTTTGGATGGAAATTGTGCTCCAAAAAAAATTTTATCGCATTTTTCCTGATTTTGACCAATTTGCCACAGTTCTTGACCACACAAAGGTAAATAACGAGGAGCGAGCAATCTTTAAAAATGGATTTTCCTGCTTTGTTGCATAACGATTCTAAAGCCTTGGAATGAAATGCTTATCCGCCGAAATCCTTATATAAAGCGACAAAGGTGCAAGGTTCAAATGCCAGAATTTAGATGAGATCTAGAAACAAGCCTTTAGATGCTGTAAATGTTAATGTCTCAGTACACATATTTCCAAGCTCCCTACTAGAAATAAAATACCTTTGCTTCCTATGGCCTGTCCTTTGTACTGGAGTTGAATAACTGTGAAAAGGATTAAATATACAGTATGTTATCAAAATAAATGAAAGATTCACTCCCTAGGTGATGGTAACAACTACAAGACGTAATTTATAAGTTTTGTGTCATTGACTTCTCTTGTATATATTGAGATACTAACTAAAAACCTTGTTCCAGGGGGAGGGGATCCTTGGCTAAATTTGTATGTATATATTCAAAGCGATACAGGGGCTTGCCTAATTTTTACTAAAATCGTACATTTACCTGGACCAATTTTTACAGAAATGATAGTTACCTTTGGCTTGATTTATTGAAAAATAAATACCTTTGGTTAGATTCCTTCCAAAGCCTTTTGAAGCAGCATATGCACGTATTTTTTATAAGAAACAACTTATAAGAAATAGGAGGCTAAATTCTTTGAAAGTTAAGAAACAACCCTACCTAAAGTTAAAAAGCTGAGAGACTTTGGTAATTTGCAGTTTTACTTTTCCCATCGCTTTCAAAACTGTGTTGACACTATACAGTTATCGCTACTGTTTGGACAGTATTTTGAGTACGAATTATGTTTTTATTTGTTTTGAGATCTTGCTATATAATTTGGGAGCTCTCTTGCTTGACAAAGCTAATTTAACCCTATATTTCCAGTCTTAAGAACATGAGAAAATTTTGGAAGCAAAATGGTCCAAAAATTTACGAAACTGCATATCAGCCTCGGACCTTCGTTGCTTATTAAGAAATACATGTAATTCCTTTGGCTAGACCTTGGGTGGACGTAAATTGCAAAAATATACCCTTTGCTTTGCTAAAAGTCTGGAAAAGCACACCCTTGAACGCAGCATATTCCCAGGTTCCTTTACTGTGGAAGAACCCCCCCCCCCCCATTGCCCGTTCCCGTTCAATCGTTGAAATATAAGCAGTCTCATACTTGCTGAAGTCGATCCCTCGTGGTGGTTGGCTATTTCCACTCGAATCACTAGAAATAACATTATGAACATATCAAAGAAAATACGAAGAACACTGCTCATATATTTGATGAACAGGCCGTGGAGAAAGGCAGTGGCGTAACGCGCGGTAGTTGGGGTTAGAGCAACTCCTAAGGGCCCCCGAGCTTTAGGGGCCCCCTACGATCTTCAGCAAAGTACTTCTTTAATTTGTAAAAAACACGTGCAGAGCTACACTAAATAGTTTAGGGCCCATCTAAACAGGACCCCAATACTTTAGTGAATTGAACACCGTTGTGACTCTAATCGAACGCGTGAATTGCCAGCTTAGCAAAACATTCTTAATTATCTTCCAGAGAAAATGAAGATTTTCAGAAGATTATTTGACAAAAACCAATTCTGTACGCTCAATTTTCAAAAATTTTCTCGGAAAGCCTTTCGTCGATTCTTCCATTCAATATGATTCAATGGAAAAAGTTTTACGAGAGATGCATTTTCCGACAATCTAAAGAGTGTGGTGCAAAAAACTTTTCACGAAAAGATGCCTGGAACCCAATTGTTGGCTTTGCTCGCATTGGACCTCAGCCACCTTTCACTATTTATCTGTTGCCTTCATTTAAACCTTCATTGACACCTATTACCGATAATTTGCTATGCTGGTCTTTCCTTCGAAACAATTTTGTCCATAAAAGTACCGTTTTCCGTCTTGGAAATTTGGTAATTGTTTGTAGGTCTATTTGCTGTCGGAGGGGGCCTCTCGACAGCCAATTTGCTAAGGGCCACGAGTTGCTCTGTTACGCCACTGGAGAAAGGTTTTCTCATCTTTGTGCATGAGTATAAATTGGCAAAGTCTTTATTGGACATGATAAAAGCTTTCCTGAAAATTCTGTGAATATATCTTGCTGTTCATTTTGTAAATGAAATCCTGAGATATGAAAGAATGCATAATGATTTATGCCACATAGGAACAGATTTCGATGACTAGATTCTGAACATTTACTTGTTTGCCTTGATTATTGCTGCATTGTAATATCTAGTTTATTGCTGCAGTTCTGTTCTCATACTTAGATCAATCCTTTCGTTGCTGTTGTAATTCACCTCTTGTTTTTAATGTATAACAACGCTCCTGTTAAGTGTAGCAGGTTGTCATCATGAAATTAAATTGAATTGAATTGTAACAGGTTAGAGCCCCTCCATAAAATGAAAATATGAGGTTCATGACATCTCCTTTACAAATTTGACCTTGGTATAGATTTTAGCACATTTTGGATATATGTTGCAGAAAAATTAATTCTTCGTCGAATAGTGTCAATAGTGTATGAGAAGTTAGTGCCAATGCCTTTTTAAGTCGACACACATAATTATTTCACTGCTATTATTCCAAAGGTTTCCTTTAAACATCCTGATGACATCACAAGTAAATGGTGCAGACTGTCAAAAAAGCAAAATTGATAGTTGGATAAAAAAGTAATCTATTTCAATAAACAGAAAGAAAAAAACGAAAACACAAACAAAAATACACTTTATTTTTAGTGCATAGTGGCTGATTTCATTGGGACAGGAATTACAGATTGTCTTCTGGACGTTTTCGTTCTCAAAAGATCCAATGCATTGAGTTAATTTTTCTACCAGGATATAAGAATTGCCTTTTGCTTTACAAGGAAAGCATTTCCTGCAGATGAATTTCAATTAAGAAACTGAGTTAACAGCTTGGTTTTGCTATTTTGATAAATATTTGATACATACTTTGTTGACCAATTCCGCCCAGCTGAGTTGGTAACCTCAGCAGTTCGAAGTCTTGCAAAACTGAAAATGAATATGGTTTGCTCATGTGTCACTTGCTAATAATAATAATAACCTAACTAATTTTGCAGGGAATCAAATTTGTGGGGTAATCTTAGCTGATTGCAGGGGCGGATGCTCAGAAATTGAACAGGNTTTCTACCAGGATATAAGAATTGCCTTTTGCTTTACAAGGAAAGCATTTCCTGCAGATGAATTTCAATTAAGAAACTGAGTTAACAGCTTGGTTTTGCTATTTTGATAAATATTTGATACATACTTTGTTGACCAATTCCGCCCAGCTGAGTTGGTAACCTCAGCAGTTCGAAGTCTTGCAAAACTGAAAATGAATATGGTTTGCTCATGTGTCACTTGCTAATAATAATAATAACCTAACTAATTTTGCAGGGAATCAAATTTGTGGGGTAATCTTAGCTGATTGCAGGGGCGGATGCTCAGAAATTGAACAGGGACAACTTGCAAAAAAGGGCGCTAAAAATTTAATTGAAAGTGCACGCGCCAAAGGCGTGCGAAAATGTCTGGACGCTTTTTGAAGAAAATTATTTTTATTTACTTCCAAATAACGCCTTGATTTATATGTTTTCCCATGTTCAAACCTAAACAGTTAAAATATTGTGTGCTAGAGTCAGGACGAGGGGCGCTTTTCTAACCAAAAAAGGGGCGCCAAGCTAAGTTTTCAAGTTTTCTCTCTAAATCCACCACTGTCTGATTAACATTCTGAATTAAGAACTCTAAAGAGTTTTTGATGATGTATAGGATGCCTCAAAAATGGAACCCCATTTATGCGGCTGTGCGGAGGAGCTATGCATTATATATTGTTCTTTTCATTGTTTCGTAGCATAGGCGGCTTCAACTTAGAATTTGAGGCGTTCTCTTTGAGGCCAACTCTATAAACGTCTTCTTAATTTATGGCACACAAAAGTGAAAGGAAGACTGCCTCCATTTCTTTGTTCTCCAAAAATATTAAAAAACCACATAAATTTTAAAAGAAAGGCATTAATAATTTTAAAAGCATTGGATTTTTCTAAATTGGAAAATGGTCCTTAAATGGAATGTCACCACCACTAACTTCTATGCCTCCCTCTTCTCTTGACGTATTATGATATGGGCATTTGAGATGTTGTGTTTACATGCTTCATTGAGAGTTTTATTGAGATATATACACATATATATACAGATATACACCTGTGAGCATGCAAGACTTGTATTTCTTGCCCTCATTGCACTAAATTGCATGAAATTGCAATCAAATTCACTCCTCTCCCTCTCATGCTTAACCCTCTGCGGGGAAGGGGGCAATCATTATTATTATCTTATTATCTCTAAAGCCATCGTAATTATGCCATTGTATGTTCATACAATAGTATCTTAATGTATAAGGAATCAACTTGTCGAATCTAGTGGTATTGGTCATGTGGATTGTTGCCAAGCAACCAAGAATAGGACCGTGTTACATATATGCTGCAATAGACCATTTTGACATTTAGAAAAAGGATCTGGGGAGAGCAATATTTTTCTGGCAAATGGCTGCCACAGGGCTTTTCACCAACTATAAATTGAACTGTGGTAGCCATTTACCAGAAAAATGTCGCTCTCCCCAGGCCCTTTTCTAATTGTCAAAATGGTATATACTACAAAAGCAACAAGTGCTAATTATTTCTGATGTTAACGATTGAAACCTCAAAAAATACTTGCAGAGAGTGCAGGAAATAAAATTTTCATGGATCTATATCAACATTTTGAAATTGTGTCTTTCTTTGTAAGAAATATGACGCCATCCTTTCAAATGACGTCATGGAATCTATAACTTGCCGATGTCAGTGAATATAGATGATACATATATCTAACGAAAATTTTGCGAGGGCAATCGTTTGGTACCAAAGCAAAATCAAAGCAAAGACATTATTATGGTTATTGTTTATGTGACTAACACCCCTCCCCCCCCCCCTAACTGCCGATGGCTGGTACCTATCAGGAGTCATGAAAATCTCGTAACAGCACGCAGCCATTGCTATGGCACACAGTCAAAAGTTATCATGATCATAGCTTGCCAAGGAGTTCCTTGTCCAAAAATCGATTAAAGGCCTAATGCAGGGATAGTTAGTGATGTTAAAATTGATAGGAAAGTATATTTTCAATTCTTACCTTGAATCGGTCTTTTTTTTGTAACGCTCAGGTACTGTATCAACTTTTGAGCTTTGAAAAAACAAAACAGAAATCAATTTACCAAGTGCATTTAAAAATATAATTTTCAAATATGAGAGACATTCTCTTGGCATTAATACGAGATATTTCCCATCTATCAAATGAAGACAACTGACCACTTGTACAAATCGTGCATTCTAGACGCAGATCGGCAGCACGCAGGTTCGATAAAAGTTGGAATGATGGCGCCAACTGATACAAACTTGCGCTGGTCGAGCCATCTAACATTTGATATCAAGGAGGTACAGTCTCCCCTTACTTTATATTTTTGAGTAAGAGCAATAACCGCCAAGGGTAGTGTTCCTTTGGTTCCCATCTCCGTCCTCTTAGCAACGTTTTTGCATTAGTCACGCAAAACTTTGACACANAACGAGATATTTCCCATCTATCAAATGAAGACAACTGACCACTTGTACAAATCGTGCATTCTAGACGCAGATCGGCAGCACGCAGGTTCGATAAAAGTTGGAATGATGGCGCCAACTGATACAAACTTGCGCTGGTCGAGCCATCTAACATTTGATATCAAGGAGGTACAGTCTCCCCTTACTTTATATTTTTGAGTAAGAGCAATAACCGCCAAGGGTAGTGTTCCTTTGGTTCCCATCTCCGTCCTCTTAGCAAAGTTTTTGCATTATTCACGCAAAACTTTGACACATGCCTAAGCATGCAGGACTGGAGCAGTTCCAAAGTAACAGCGGGGAATTACATATCATCAGAAAGAAACATGGAGAACATATAAAAAAGCTTTACGAACCTGACTCTACTGCCTTGATAGAATGACTTTTGTCTGTTACTCGCCATTATGTGAAAGAGAACAGCTTCAAATTTCAACTTGGATGTCTTTACTCTGCCTTTGACGATGCAGAAAGCAAAAGAAAATATCTGGCGCGCAAAACCGCTCTATAATACATAGTTGGCAAACGTTCAAAACCTGCCTGTTCTTCGTTGGCATGAGTCACGTGATTGAATGAACTCAGTTATACCGTGGTTTCCTGGCGGTTTCTTTGTCAAAGTCCCACCCTTTTATTATTCATAGTTACTTATACGTAGGAAACAGGGAGGCTGGGCGGGCTACAGCCCCCCAATTTTGGGAAAATTTCACAAATCGGCTATAATGGGTAGAAAGCTGCCTAAAGTCAGGCAAGCCTTTCGTAAGCCACAAATTTTTTTATCAGGCAGCCCCCTCCCCTAAGTTTTATCTCCTGGTATGCTCATGCGTAGGTAGTATGATTCACATCATAAGTATCAAAGAGTTTAGTTCTGAATTGTATGTTCACTATGGTTTCTTAGCTTTGGGCTTACCTGAATCGTTGTCATTTCGATTGACCTCAAATGTACATGATTAATTCCTAGCTTTTTCAAATTTTTCCTGAAGAGCCTGTTGTCTTTCGATGGAAAATAGACATCCCTTGGCCTCACCTTCATAACGAAAGGACATGCTCATGAAAAAAATTCCGAGGAGTTTTCAAAATTTTCCTTTTGCTGAAATGCGGCCTTTCTTTATATGTGTTTCGTTACTGGTAGACACACATCGTATTCATAAGAAAAAATTGGGTCAACCAGTGCAGCTAATTCCAAAAGCTTCTTGATAAAACATAACGAAGTCAGCTATATTTGTCATAGCTACGGTAGTTTCTCGAGTTCCTTTCCTTTTCACGAGAGTGAATCTGTTATTTTCAAGTGACACATAAAACACATTTATCAAGAAGGAATATTGGAAAAGTCCTCATCATATTAAAAGTTTACCAGCTTATTTAATAGGTTTGGAGAATACCAGTAAAACATGGTTTTGTGTAGTAGATTTGTTTTGAATAATGATCACTGGGACTGGTCGTAATAATTCTAGGTAAAAGTATCAAGTTATTTAGAGTTGTTTCCTGATTCATCTTCGGGCAAGATTTGTCTTCTTATCTAATTTCTAAGTTCGTTTTCAAATTACTTATCATGACATGCAGATCATCAAGGGGCATTTTACTCCCAAAAGATCTCATACACCTTTGGCAAAAATCCTTTCATCAAGTATCCTTAAAAATCCCTTCGTTTCGTAAACATCTCGTGCGCTTTCCGAATGAATGAAATACCCCAACACAGATCACCGTTCATTGAGGTACACTCATTTTTTTTATAAGAAACCGCTTATAAGAAACGGTAGGCTCAATTTTTCGAAAGCTAAGGAACAACCCTACCTGAATTGAGAAGGCTAAGAAACTTTTGTAATTTAGAGTTTTAATTTTCCTATGGCACTCAACATTTTTTTCCACTGTACAGTTATAGCTACTGTTTGAACATTATTTTGAGTGCGAGTTATGTTAAATTTACTTGTTTTGAAATCTTATTAAGTAATTTGGGAGCCCTTTAGACAAAAGAAAATTAACTCTACACTTCCAGCATTAAAAATATAAGAAACACGTAAGAAACTTTAGCTAGCAAAATGGCCCACAAATTGGAGAAACTGCCTACCAGCCCCGGACCTTAGTTTCTTATAAAAAAAATTAGTGTATTGTACACACAGGACATGTAGCCATGGACATGTTTAATTATAGTATTTATTTCCCAAGAATAAAGCTGAAATGGCATCTTTTTCATAAAGAAGACGGTATTCTAGAGTAAGGTTTCCTGGTGCTATCTGACAAATTCAGTCGATGAGGCAAGGGGGTGTACTTTTTCACATTTCTTGTCTGGGAACCGGAACGACTAAATTGTGTCAATGTCTGTATATTTTCACAAAAATGGTCCTTTCTTTGTGACACACAGTTTCAAAAGTGCTACCAGTACACCCCTGACCGAAATTTGGCAAAGAGCTCCAACCCTGTGCTTGATACTCTTATGATATATCATTAAAGCTTCTTAAACTTTTTACCATTGTATTACTAGGTTTTTGAAGATGAGTTCCTCGTAAAAAGCCAAGAAAAGGCCAGCAGCGAGACAAGAAGTTTTCCATTTTCACGAAGAAACTTTGCCAAATTTTCTGTTTGAAGGATTTGCGCTCTTTTTCGATGGAGACTTGCATTAATTTTGCTGCATTATTAGTTTACAGCAGCAGAAGAGATCAAAGCAATGGTTATTGGTAGAATATTTATCATGAAACAATCTGTTTTAAACTAAAAACAAACTTTTGCCAATATACGAAAAGAGAAGTAATTACGAACGTTAAGGAAACATGACTCGTTGACTGCTACAAGTGTTGAATTTTCAACAATAGTATTCAACAAAAATAGACGAAGAATGTCGTGCAAATGCTAATTTACGTAAGGAGCTAATTCATAGCACAATAAATCCTTAGTCAGTATCCGAGACCCACAGCGAGGTTCAACAAGGTTCTTACGTTGGTAAGATGATCGATAGAAAACCAATATGATTCATAATGGAATCTTTTTGATATTCCAAGATGCGGTTCCCTTGCAGCTGTCAACAGCGTCAACTCATCTCTTTACTGCACATCCTGCATCTTAGCCTCCATATTCTAACCTTTCGACAATACCTCAAAGTGTTGAATTCTGCGTGGCTTGTAGAATACGTTTCACGATTAACTCACATTACGTCACTCTTTATTGATTGAAGTTATGAACAGTATTTTTATCGGCACATTTTCGACATCATTCCTTTCTAAAGTACGTCACACAAACGCCTATCTTTTCCTATTTGAAAGATGATAAGCTGTTTTCTCTCAGATGAAACAACTGAAATGCCGTTGAAAATAAATTAGCCTTCATAGGTTGTAATAAGAAACAAGTCACGCACGAGAAATTAACACGAATTACCAAGATTAGAAGGCTTGCAGAATACATTGGTCATTCATGGACTCCAAAATAGGTAGGTTGAATTACTGTTCCTTGCCTGTTTGTAAGAGAAAAAATTAGATTTACGAACTGAAAAGAGTGTGCCATGGAATCGCTGAAGGAGCCTTTTCCCATCTTTGGCACTGTAATGTCAAAAATTTGACAGTGCCTAATAGCCTACAACATGCTGTTGCAGCTTTTACTAATTCCTGTGAAACACACGTGATTTTGAGTACTCAGACTTTCCTACAACAAGTTCCTTAGAGCTTCCATAACAATCTTCATATCGTTCGTGAACAGTTCAAGACAATGTTTTTTAAGCCTTTCCCATGTTTAGACATAAGACATTACCAGACATTACTCAAGTACCTTACGAGTAATATGATACACGTTTTTTATAAGAAACTGGTTTATAAGAAACTAGTACTACGATGACCAAAAATTTAAGAAACTCTAGTCCTACGCTCAAGAACAGTTAAGAAACTCTAAAACTTTATTTCTGTATGTCTCTCTTATTCTATGTCTCTCTAACAAAGGTACATTCGTCTTTTCTTGACTTTTAACTGCAAAATTGGTAAATTTTTGCCTTGATATGCATGGCTTCTTCTTGATGACAATGTCAATGCAAAATGGAAGCCCTTTCTCCAGAAGAAGGCTCAACTTCGAACA
>REGL01001299.1:6550-20168 GCA_004194395.1 Aurelia aurita complex sp. Pacific
ATCTAAGCGACAGAACTTTAGATTTACCCTTCTTCTTTCGCTATAAGCACATAACTTCCCTTAAAAACCATCTTTCGCTTGCACAAGGCGAGAGTTTGCCCTACCAGTTTTGGGGAAAATTTTGCGGCTTTTTTTGTTTTGAATTATTGGTTGAGAGAATTTCCTTTGTCTGCAGCCGCTAATCGCTTTGAATTGAGGTGTCAATCAAACGCAACTTTTGCTATTGTATTACAAAATCTGCTCTTGTTTTGCCAAGGAACTTCTTTGTCCGTTTTGCTGCGTTGCAGAACATTGTTTCAAGAAGGTTGACACTGTTTTATATTAATTAAAAACACTACCCGACGAACTCAGCTTGATGGCCAGACGGAAAAACATAGCTTCGCGAGAGCAAGGGCAAATTTTGTAAACAAAAGATCGAGGTTTCCGAAAGACAAAGCTATTTGCTTTCTGCAGAATAGATTTCACACCTTTGAGTGCACTCAGTCAAAATAAACAGAGAAAGCAAAATTATGGTTGGCCACGTAGAACGTGTGAAATCTATCCCTGAGGCTGTCCAATCGCTTTGTCTTGAACAGAACCGTTCCCTTTGTTTTAAAAGATTCACCCTTGCTCTTCGCAAGCAAATCTCAAATGTTTGGCAATCAGGGATCGTTAAGCCATTGCTTAAACTCCTTAAAATGCTGAATTCTCTTTCCACAAGATCTGATACAGTAAATCCCCGCATACGAGAACCTATTTTTCGAGATACAACCATGAACTTTCGTAATGTCGAGGTTCAAGATAAACTTGCAAACTAATTCTCGTGTGCTTTGAGTCCGCCTTTTTCCTTGTTGATTGCTTGTAACTTTTTCTCTTAAACATGGAAAGATACAGAAGTTTTTATCATCTCTGCAAGAGTTGAAACTGGGCTGAAGTTCCAATTTAGAGGCACAGTTGTGGTCGGTTGAGGGTTGAAGCTTCTCTTGAATCTACTATTCCAGTTTTACAGTGGATGGTCCGCTAATTAGGATGGTAGAAATAGCTCGAAGCCTCGATTCTGAATGGAGGCAATGTTTGCAAATTCAAATTTCTTGTATTCTTTTGGTGAATGGCGGCTGGCCTAAAGTTGCTGTGTAAAGGTGCCAGAGAAAAGTGTTTTCGCGCCAATGAAAGTAGAGTTATTTGTTGCCTTGCATCGCGATGAATGTGCCTTGACACACTGAAGATATCTAAAGGTAAGTTTAGATTCAAAATAACTCTCAAATGTTGTTGTTGTGTCGGAAAGAATTTTTTGGAGCTAGGTTTCTCTTACCCACTCCTGCTGGAAGAGCTTTTGTTTTTGCCCCTAAAATAGTGAAGTAAATCCATTGTACTTAGTTAGTTGATAAATTAAATGATTAAGATCGGAACCCACTCCCCACCAGCCAGGGTGCGCTGTACGCCACAGATATACCCCAAATTTCTTTCGTTCCGTTGTTATTTCCAGTGCATTGTTTAAAAGGAGAAGGAGTCAAAAATCAAAAGGGACGCCCTCAGTCTCAGTATTGCATTGGAAGAAATAGGAGTATTTCCAACAAAATAACAAGCAGAATGGCGACAGAAATGAAGACCAAGGTAACTTTAGATAGCATTGTTAATGAAAGCATCCAAAGGTACACACCAGAATTTCCTTGTCTCCTATAACATGTGCTCTACTTTGCTCCATTCATTCACACTTTCAGGAAAGAAACAGGATACAAGCAACATAAAAGGCACCAGATAACAAAACAGAGGAAAAGACAGGGTCATCAATAGTACCAAATGTGTGCTCATAAAACAGAATGCAGAAAAGAAGTTCAAGTCAAAGCAAGGTTCGGGGAGCAGTATCTGCAGACAATCTGACAAGAAGCAGAAGGCAAGTTGGAGGTGGGAAACAAAGCAGCATTGTGAGGCCTAAAGCTTCTTCAGCAAGAGGGACTCGAAGTAAAAGAGATGAAGAAAATGCTTCAGAGGAAGTAAGATCTTAAAGCTCCATATGTGAATATGTGAATGTTTTTCATAAGAAGGAGATCTTAGATAGGGGCTGTCAGCAGATCACTTCTGTCATGCAAAAGGTCCATTGGATTGTCTTATGTGCAACTGAATATTGATATGGAGAGTCTTTGTCTCCTTTTAAGCAAATCAAAAATACACATGTTTTTTTTTAAATTCTGCAAGCTACAAGGCTTGACCATCAAGTGGATCAGCTATTGTCACAATAACATTCATCTATGGAGCCAATGTCTAAGATCGGGAAAATTAGAACCTATTATGTAGGATGAAGTAAGATGCCCATTTCATGAGAAATTACAACCCATGCTGAGTTCAACACAGGTTTAGTTTTGACAGCATTTGCTTATTTTGCATTGCATGAGTCTCAACATTGAATGAGAGATGGTCACATAATATGAATGTGGTTGCAAACAAAACATGCAGGCATGCAAGCCCCATCCAATTTTAATGATTGCGGAAATAGATTCCATCTCCTTTGTTCACTTTTTAATCTTTGATTTCAACACGCCCTGAGCTAAAAATGTTTTTCGTTTACATGAGCATTTTCTCTTGTTTCAACACATGCTAAAACTGTTGGTTGCACTGCCAAGTTGAGTTTTGAGCTTGTTGAGTTTCAACTCAGCCTCCTTCATGTAAACAGGATGAAGGCATCACCATCAACCGAGTTCAAGCCCAGCACAGACTAAACGTTCTCATGTAGAGGACCTCTAAGAATTTTGATGAAGAGTACAAACTGTTGATTTTTTATGTTCTAATTCAGATTTATGTAGCATTAATTAAATCTCTTTTTCCTGCCTGCCAGGTTGCCTTCTTTGATGAAAAGCCATCAATGTCATATTCTGTAGATTTACATGGTAAATGGTTAACCCAGATTGCTGGAATTGAGAAGGTAAACATTGCTGCGGTTTTCCAGCAATTAATCAAGAATTGTTGTGAGGATCATAATTACCGTAGTTAATGCAAAAGTTGTTACATTTAAAAGCCTGAAGTAATTCTATGGTTCAAAATATTTACCATCCAAATCACATTTAAGTAGTTTATTGGAATTTGTTGTTTGTATAGATATTTCCTTGAAAGGGAATGTGTTAGGTGAGTTACTGAATCACACAACAATAAATGAAAATTCCTCTGTGTTCTTTTAAAACAAGAATTCCTTACGAGGACCCTTGAAAATTTGCACAAACATTAAATGCACAAAAATGCACAAATGCACAAAATTTTGTGAAATAGCATCTCAAAACTATTTGTCTGAAAGCAATTTGTCCAAGATTTTTGTTTCTTGTAATTATCAGTTTTAAAATCACATTTTCTTTTCTAAGAGTCTCTGCAAATGTGCTCACTTTTTTCTTTCTAGTATCCAAGATGCAAATCATTGGATTTATCATGCAACCAAATAAAGAAAATTGAAAACCTACATCAAAATCCAGTAAGAGTTCTTACTTTAAAGACAAATGACAGATATAATAGCATCTTGTTTAAAAATAGAACAATAGAATGCCACGTGTGTCCATTTGTCTAACTGTTTTGATAATCTCTCGAGATTATCAAATACAATGGAATACAATGGGCTATATTTAGATTGCCCAGGCCCCAAACTTAAGTTGCCTTATATCTCCATCATTTGTCTTTAACAAACAATACCAAATACCTCTAATATTTTTATCAAAGTCTCTGAAAAGATGTCACTCTTGTAAGGAAGTATTTTGTCTCTGCTACCTATCTGATTGCTTTTTAATTGATTTAATTGCAATTGTCAGCTTCACTTTGAAAATAAGTAAACTTTGATAAAAATAATTGAATTTCAGCTATCTATTTACATAATTTTCCAGAGTGTTTACTTGAATTTTTCAATGATCTGTAGATCCTAGCAGCAGAACCATTTTTCATCCTTTGATTTTATAAGGCCAGTTTCAGATTTTTGATGATTTCATCAATTTAATTGTAATTTTTCTTCTTTTAGGAGATTTGTGAGTTGAAACTTTATTCAAACGAAATTTCATCAATCAAGGGACTAGAAAAGTACGTAGAATAATGCCCCTTATTATGACATGTTTGNAGAAAAGTACGTAAAATAATGCTCCTTATTATGACATAAATAATGCTCCTTATTATGACATGTTTGTCAAAAGGCTGTTTTTCTACCCATAGATCAATGCTTTATCTTGGATTTTCAAGAATTTCATCATAGATTGAAATAATTTTTTCATTGAAGATGTATATAAACATGAATTTTTCATATCTACAGTTTGGTTTATACACAGATGATTGTTTTTTATCTGCAGATTGAAAAGGTTGCAGAATCTTCAACTTCAGTATAATCAAATAGAAAAAATTGGTGAGTAAAATTTAGAGCAACAAATTTTATGAAAAGTGATTATTAATGTCAACATGGTCCTGTCTTAAATCTAGAATTCTTTATATGCATATTGAGTTACTTACCTCTTAAATGAATATTAAACAAAGGCAGAAAACTTCTTGAGAGAGTTTTAATCCAATGATAAAAAGCAAGATTGCTTTTTGTTCCTCTAGAATATGTTATCAATTGTTTTTTTATTGGATTTAGGACATTGTGCTACATTCTTCTACATCTTGATGAAATTTTTTCAAACAAACATGCAAGGATACAAAACTTCTTGAGAGAGTTCTAATCCAATGATGAAAAGCAAGATTGCTTTTTGTTCCTCTAGAATATGTTTCTCAATTGTTTTTATTGGATTAAGGACATTGTGCTACACTGTTCTGCATCTTGATGAAATCCTCTCAAATATCAAGTATAATCAAGTAAGATATCATATCAAGTAATTCACCTCTTTGATATTTGTAGGTGATGGTTTAAAAGATTTGAAGAACTTGAAGATTCTTCATTTGGGATCAAACAAATTGACTTCACTGGAAGCTCATGAGCTCAAAACATGCAGCAATATTACATTTCTCGATCTTAGTAGTAATAATTTGAGTAGTCTTCAAGTGAGTATTTCTCCTTTTTCTGGTAGGATCTTAGAAATGGGTGATATTTTTGTGTGTGATATTTTGTGATTGGAATTGGAAGAGACAAATGCTGTTTGTACCAATGATTATCATAACAGCTTTGAGTATAAAATGATTTCTTGGTACTGCCGGGTGAGTCAATAAAAAGAATCTCTGTTTGAAACGTCACGGCTCCCTGGATATCAAGACGATGATATCAGCAAATATATAGTTTAATGGTAGACATGCTCAAATCTATTCTAAAATTTATCTGGCTATTCCTAACGCAATGCAGGCCTCTCATCTCATGATTTATTGTTTCGTCCTCGTAATGGCGACTTGTTGTACTGATGGAATCTCAAAAATTTACATTTCAATATTTCTTCCAGTGTTTAATGGCAGTACCATATCTAGAGGAGCTATATGTTGGTGGAAATCAATTGACTAAATGCCCAGATGCTTCTTGCTGTAAAAAGGTAAGCAGATGGCCCATGTCCGTTTGATATCAATTTAGTTATCAAGTATACACTGACTTAAGCTGGGATCGCAGAAGTAGAATAGGCCTAATCGAGTCCGCGACCCCTTGTCATGACTCCTAAGTCGTGGGGCTCTACCTGGGATCGAACCCTGTCCGCCTGACTGTTCTGGCTGCAATGTCAGAGGATTACACCGCTGCGCCACAACGCCTTCAACCTATAACTTTGCATGGTTGGCATTTGAATAGATTCAATTTCTCTCTCTCTCTCTACGTTTGCAAATTTCCTGTCGCAGTGAGTTTGAGTGAAATACCATCGTTGGGGTTTTTTCCTTTTGAAGTTGTTTCCTATTGGTGTCGACCATTATTTCTGCCATCTTCTGCATATCCTATCAATGCACAAATGCATTATTTTCATATTTTTCATATTTATTTTTCATATTTCATACTTAATTCTTTTAAGGAGGGTTGCCCTTCAACAGAAGCTGGTTTTCAAGGGGCCCTCCGATAAAAACATTACAATGTAGGAAACAAAGTAAATCGCTATTAATTGAATTAAACTATAAAACCTTATTTACACTATTTAAAACTTATGTTCAATAATAATTCAGAATTTACAATCAAAATGAAAGAAAAACGTCTCTGTTTCTAAATAATGTTCTTGAAACTATACAGAGAAGCTGCCAGCTTTGACTCGGCTGACAGGCAATTCCATAGTTCTGCACCTCCATAGGAAAACTATTTTTGGCCATTTGTAGACCTTTTCGTTGGTAACCTCAATCCGGTCCCCGTATTACGAAGGTTATATGATTAGCAGAGCGAATTTCGGGTGAAGAGGTCACACAGGTATTGTGGAGCCAGCCCATTCAGGGACTTGAAGATTGCGAGCCAGCTCATTCCCACCTTTGTTAAACTGAACCTGGAATTATCTGATGCAAAAAATAAAGCTTAATTATTGATAAAGATCCTTGTTTTCTACAGCTGCAGGAGATTGATTTTTCAAGAAATCTTTTGACCGATCTCCGTGGGATAAAGAATCTTCCTAGCCTCATGGTAAGATGTTATTTCATCAAACTTGTCACTGATCCATGTTCTCAAACATTCAAGACAAATTTAAACAAAGACAAGAAGAATATCTGAAAGTGAAAAGAGATCAAGCTCTTTCAATCAACACTATAAAGTCAACTGAGACTTTAAAAAACCTGGTAAATCTCTTTCAACGTTTCTATTTGTGATCTCTATCGTAAAAGTTTTTGAAATTTTTGCACTAGTTCTTTTTGTCATTACTTCAAACCTTTTTAGCACAAACGCATAAATTATTTCTAGAACTTTCTCGTTGAACCTGCTTTACGTTACGAAAACTGACTATAAAATCTCTTCGCTTTTCAGATCGTCAACGTCAGCAATAATAATTTGAAGGACTTGAAGTCATTAGGCGCATCAAAGTAGGTATCTTCCGTCTATTTATTTCAACATCCTTACTTTCTTTCGAGTTGATTTTTCCTTGAATAACAGCCGCTTTTTTTGTCGTTACTTTTATTTGAAACTATTTCTGTTTGATTGCAGAACGCTACAACAACTAGATGTCTCTGGAAATGAAATTAAAACACTGTTGGTAAGATTTTAGCTAAGTTACATCCTTTAAGATATGCCAAGGAATAATTTTCTCAAAATGTCGATTAATATTCTTTTCGGGGCTCAAAAAATTGTTTTCTTCCTGGTAGCAAGCTAAGCACCTTTGTTTTTTCTTACGTACTGTCTTCTTCTTTCTCAATTTGCTGCCCAATTCTATCCCATTTCCTTTCCGATCTTCTTTCTTTCCCTTTCATTTCCTCCCCTTCCTCCAATTTTTTCCCGTTTCCTTTCATCCTTCCTGAGAAATTTATCTACCACGCTACTTCGTTTTTTGAGCCCTGATTCTTTTGTCTCTTATTATTCTTGAAAGACATTGCAACGTCATTTTTTCATGTCTTACGCTGCACTGTAATTTGAAATTTACCGGGCGAGTCAACGCAAAGTTAACACATTTGACAGGCTGTGGAATAAAACAGTACGCGGCTAATATTCAAAACTATAATGTTTAATCTATCAGTCAAAGGTTAACTTAGATGAGAAAATCTTGTTTGGTTAAAGCACTCATCTTTTAGACCAAGAAATTAGAAAAACACTGGTATGTGTGCGGTTTGTACGGGAACAAAAATTCCACGTTCCATTCTTGTCCACGATTACTTGCTATTAAAATATGAATTGTATTTCAGAAACCGAATTTACATGTTAATGTCAGTTAAATCATAGACCAGAATTGATTGTGGAATTATCGTCCCCATACAATCTCCTTATCAGCATTATCTAATTTCTCGTTCTGAAAGATGAGTGCTTCGATCAAACAAAACTTTCACATCTAAGTTAGCTTTTGGCTGATAGATTAACATTATGTGTCCTGATAGATTAACATTATGTGTCAGCCATGTACTTTTTATTCCACAGCCCACCAAAACATGTTATAAATTCTTTATTCACGTGGCATTTTTAACTTTTACCATACAGCACATCGCACAGCAGTTCCCAAATCTAGAAATGCTCATTGCAGCTGATAACAAGATCACCGAATGGGAAGAAGTGGTGAGTGAAATAAAGTCCTTTTTCTTTTGAAAAGTGTTGCAGTTTGACTTATTTGATCGTGGCAATATTGTGATTTACATGTCTTTCAATTACCAAGAATATTGATTATCCAATATAATTTTTGATTCAATAAGACGGTAACATTTCAGATCTCTTCAGATCAGGTGCTTTTCAGATCAGAAAGCAGAGGTACCTTAAGTCTAGGAAAGTTCTCAGTGCTGGTTACGAAACATGCACGTCAAGTGAATCATGTTCTACATTTCCACGCTTTCTACCACTATCTTAAAGACTATCGCAAAAGTAAATTCTGCCAAAGCCTCCGTTTTTAGTTGCAGCTGAAGCCTCTCAAAGAGCTGAAAGAGTTGTACCTCGATGGTAAGTGCTTTGTAAATATTTAACAAACTGTGGACAATATTTCGAGTGTATTTATTAATCTGAAAGGCCATTTCTTCAAAATTGATTTCAGCTGTTCATATTTGTGTGCACAAGGACAGTTTTCACTTGCAGAATTTAGCACGCAATTACGAGCTGTGATTCTAAAGTGTAGACATTTTCCTGAAATTATCACTCCTTAAATCAGTCTTTCCTTTCTTTTTCTGCAGGAAATCCACTAAAGAAAGATAGTGAGAGCATTAAGTAAGTCCATGGAGCATTGCGGACACCTTTATTTTGTAGGAAATTTTGTAGGAAATTTTTATTCGATACTACTACCTTAAGTCCTCTGCGGAGGAGCATTGCTCGCGAAGCGAGCTACCTCTCCGAAGGAGCGAGCTAGCGTAGCGCTTGGGAAGATTTCTTCCCAAGCGCTATGCTAGCTCGCTCCTTCGGAGAGGTAGCTCGCTTCGCGAGCAATGCTCCTCCGCAGAGGACTTAAGGTAGTAGTATCGAATAAAAATTTCCTACAAAATTTCCTACAAAATAAAGGTGTCCGCAATGCTCCATGGTAAGTCCTAGAATAAACAATTTTTGGACGTACCCCTTGTTTATTGTTATCTTCTCTCTAAAAGTCGTTTGATATCGCAAGGACGCTAGAGCAGCCAACATCGCCTCTAAATATTCCCAGTTTTGACGAAAATTAGACAGAAATATAAATTTCTGAGTATTTTTAGTTTGGCACGGGCTAGCTTTTAATGACGTCCATTCCTTTTAAAGCCCTATTGCTAATTGTTATTGAATCGAGATCTAAAAATAGGCTGACTTTATTTTAGGGTTCACCGAGTTTTGTACAAGGCTTGGTTCTTACTTTGATAACAAAGTCTTGCATACTCAGCCTGAGCCATTTGTTTCGTTTTTTGTAGCAATTTCAAATGGAGTCGCAGTGTGACCGACGTTCTTTCACAGCTTGAGATATTAGATGGGGTAAGTATAGGCTTTATTTCTATAATTCCCAGTTTTTCAACCAGGCTCCCAGAAGAAAGTTTACAGATTTGATTGGATCCAGTGATATGAATTTAGTTTTAATCAATGGCTAATCTCTTTCAAAATGTTCAATGATAGTTACCTGAACATATATACCTCATTTGTTGATATTTGTGCTTTGCGTATGGAAATATTAACCCTGAATCTTTGCCAAAGCAAATTCCAGAAGCACATCGAAATTGAAGCAAAATGAATACCGGGTGCGCCAAAATAAACTATGCACGTTTGGCAGGCCACAATAAATCGTACACTGAACCGATTCTGACGATTTATGACTTAATCGTTAGCAGAAAGCCTGAATTAGATACTGCAATTTTTTGCAAATTTTTTTATGTTCAGTTTTTAGAGCTAGAAGTGAGTCTCCTAAAATGTTAGTTTTCGAAAACACTGAAAACGATCAAAAAAACATCGGTCAAGTTTTCTAAAGAATCGACATGAATGGACAAAGAGAGAACTTGTTCGTGGTGATTTGCGATTTAGAAATCGACCAATTGTAATCTGCTGAACGAGATTTCACACTAATCCCCCAAATCCCCCTGAAAACGTTTTCTCTTTGTTCATTCATGTTGAATCTTTTAAAATTTGATCGACGTTTTTTTGATCGTTTTCAATGTTTTCGAAAACGAACATTTTAAGAAATTCGCTTTTAGCTCTAAATACTGAAAACGGAAAAAATCGCAAAAGGTCCTAGAATCTAATTCAGGCTTTCTGCTGAAGATTGAGTCATGAATCTTCAAAATCGGTCCAGTGTACGATTTATCGTGGCCTGCCAAACGTGCATAGTTTATTTTGGCGCACCCGGTATAAAATGGCACCATGGGCGAATTCTCGTAGACAGAATATAATATGATAAGATATATAATATGAATATAATAAGTTTTATTCAAGTTTGTCAAGGGTGTTGTTGATTCAGTCGCTGTGCTTCCAAAATTTGCTTAGGCCAAAATGCCAGCGATCTTGTTTGAAGGTGACTGTAAATTCAACTTTCGATGTTAATATTTCAACACTCAAAGCACAAACATTAACAAGTGAGGTATCTGTGTTCAAGTTAACTTTTGAAGAACCTTTTGAAATTGATTAGTCATCGATTAAAGCTAAATTCTCATCCCTGGACCTAACCAAATATGAATACTTTTTTCTTCGACACCCGGTAGTTTTCAATCAAAATAATTGCAATGGCCATCCCGTCATTTCTTTGTTAACATGCCATCAAACCATGCAAGTCCTCTCCTCTGTGTTATCCTCATTCGTTCGCTAGACTTCGGATGAAGCGAAAGTGAAACGTAGAAGCATGTGTTTATATTTTTGAAAATTTTCATTAATTCTATACCGGGTGAGTCAATAAAAAGAATCCCCGTTTGAAAGGTCACGACTCCCTGGATATCAAGACGATGATATCAGCAGATATGTAATTTAATGGTAGACATGTTCAAATCCATTTCAAAATTTACCTGACTGAAATCGGCTACTGCGTACTGAAATTATGAGGGATTTTCTCGAGAATACCTCTTCAAGAAACCTTCAAAGCGTGCCTAAAATCACGAACAAATTTCCCTAACATTTCTGCTTTACACGGGCCTTATGGCAATTATTTTTGCATGCTTTGACACGTGCTATCCTCTTGGGAGGATGAACAAGTCTTCCCCTTGGTATCAATAACCTATTCAGGGGGAGCCCATTCTCCCAAGAGGACAAAATACATGAATTCATTTGAGTGGCATCATTTTTAGGAAGGAAAACCAAGGAAAATTTGCTCATTGTTTTCACTCGTCTTTGCAGGTCTTTGGAAGGGGCTTTCTGCAGAAAATCTCCCATATCCACGGGAAGGAATGGCCGATTAAAGCTGGGTAAATTACTAAACTTAATTGAACATATTGGCAATGAAACAAGACAGTTTTCATTATCATTGCTTTGATATTCAGGGAGCAGTGGCCTTCCAAACGGAGATTCTTTTTTGACTCACCTGGTATTATTGTTGAAGAAACTTATGATTTATCGTTTGCCATGGTGCGATTATGCTTGTAATAGCCATTGCAAGCCTGACTGATGTTTGACCTTCTTTGCTAAGTTTTGATTTTAATTCTTGCAGCATCAAGTAACAAGACCTCAATCTAAATCTGGAGAAAGACTTCCCATGCGACCAATGACAGCATCGCAAGGTTCGTTAGCAATTTTGTATCGGATGAGAATTTCTATCAAGTTTGGTTGAAATTATAATGGAGTAAAAATTTCAATTCTTGAATTAAAGGGACTGTACAAGATTTTTGTATAAAATCGGAAAGTACGGGACAACCCGTGCACGTGGCTAAAGCCTTGGGTTTTTAATGGCGGCCAGTTTCACCACAGCTTCTACGTAAGTTTCATTACAGTGTTTTCTTGTCTATGTCTATGAAATGTGATGGAGCTTTTGATATCCATTAAAATTCTGAAATATTCGGCGTTAGAAAAATAGAACGAATCCTCTACCAAAGCTTCGATCACCAAGATTGTCGCAGATACTTTGGATTACTATTCTCTGTGCAAAATCGCCATTAGCAATGTTGTGTTTAGCCTAACATTCGATGATTTGACACGCATATCCACGCAGAGATGACGGGTTGTACAGCTCCTTTAAAGGTTTCACTCAAATATTATTAATTTCTTTTGAAGACTTTACACAGGTTACCAATAAAAATTTTCCCCTAAGACTGAAAATCTTCTTTAAACTTGTCTCTTTTTCTGATTTCTCTTTAGGCTTGTCAACAAAGATGGTTTACGATCAAATGAACGTCATGAACCACGAGATTTCATTTTATGAAAACATGATCACGTCCAGGTAAATCATTTATATTTAAGTCTGAATAAAAGGACCAAACACTCATTACTACATGAAATAACATCTTTCCTACCATATTTCAAAATGGAATATGTGAAGTTTTCCTGAAAAAAGCATTTTCATTCATTGCATTTCATTTTGAAATTCTTTAGGGAGGGTAGCCCTGGTTTTCGAAGGGGCCTCGTGACGTTATTTAGAGCCCTGACGTACCTGAATTAACTATATACCTTTTCTTTGCGTGCTGCTTTCTCAATTGATAGATAGGAAATCATTTGCTCTTGGAAAACACGGTGTTAATTTTAATTTATATTTCGTTTTGTAGACTTTCTACATTTTCCCTTACGTGCAATGTATCTTTTTTGCCAACCTTTCCAGTTATTCAGTAAAATATTTCCAATTTGTAGGTTTACCGTAGTCCACAATATGCTTGAGTCTCTACCAGTAAAGTCGACACCGACCCAAAGCGAAGAGGATTTGAACACAGGTAATTTAACAACAGCCTTTTTTAGGTTACAAAAGGTGGAAATATATCAATATTATAGTCAAGTCTGATCACATCAAATCATCAGAAAATACTGGAAAGATAAGAAGCCAGAGATTTTTGTTAGTTCATAGAATTTCACTTGGAACTCATTTAAGATGCTTTTGATCCAGAGGATTCTTGAAATTTAAAAGAACCGTCAATTATACTCAAGTAAAGACCCCCTTCAAGACAATCGTCAGCACTTTCTCTGGATTACTTTCTGGAACTGAATGTACTCGTCAAAATCAACCATGTTCTGGAATTTTCCTTTTGCAAAAAGGTACGATTAATTGCTACAAGTACAGGTCCCCTCGCACAGAATATGCTTTCTAAGATATTTTTAACTTGCTATTGTTTTTTCCAGATTGTGATCCTTTAAAAGCTCACATAGACGATAGTCAAAGGCCTTCGACTTCAAGCTCCGATATGAGGCCCACAAGCCGTTGTGGAAGGTAATTTGTAGCCTGCGCGCAGCCTCAACTCCTCAAAGGAAAAGGAGGAGTTGTTGAGGAGGAGTTGAGGCTGCGTGCAGGCTAGTAATTTGTTGC
Source organism: Aurelia aurita complex sp. Pacific (assembly GCA_004194395.1). NCBI lineage: Eukaryota > Metazoa > Cnidaria > Scyphozoa > Semaeostomeae > Ulmaridae > Aurelia > Aurelia aurita complex sp. Pacific. The sequence goes on from REGL01001299.1 coordinate 19,930, forward strand.
TGTTCATGATATTTTGGACAAATTTTTGCGAAACCCATGTTATTTTCTGTTTCATTTCACAAAATTTTGGTTTATCCAATCTTTTTGTGGTTGATTCAATTACTCATGCATAATGTGCTTACGGCATTTCATAGAGTCTAAAGTGATAGTCCAGAGAATAGAGGACAATGAGATTTAAACCTCATAACAGAATCCTTTTTAAAATTGTGTTTATCGAATGTTTCGGTTATGACCGGTTT
>REGL01001299.1:21135-35227 GCA_004194395.1 Aurelia aurita complex sp. Pacific
TCCAAATGCAGAAAGGGCCTACGAAGCAAAGAGCAAAAGAGAAATAATGGGGTTACGCGTAGGCTAGCATCCACACGGGTCTACGGGAATGCTCTTTTTTCAACGGTAAATTGACGTCCCTTGACTCGACTTGACCACACGGGTTTTGAATTGTAAGTTAAAGATTTTTGTCCGATTTTTGAATCCTAATATTATTAAATGTCGATGATACAGTACAACTTCTTTCCCAGTCTCATTTCAATGCTTCTTTTTTCCTTGTCAACAGCTGTGTGGCCACTGCCGTTTTGAAATTTCCCTCAGCCACGAGCCTTCCATTTTCGGAAGTTTGTTATGAGGGGAATTTCAAAATAGCGGCCCCAGTTTCCAAAGTTTACAGCTTTAAATCTTCCTATATTAATGACACACACCCGTTCAACCAAAATATCCACTGTACCCTGTTCCCCAAGAAAAGGAACAGTTTAACATTGCTTTCTTTGTCCCCTCAGCCGAACACGCATACGGGAAGCTTTGGAATTTGCTTCAAGGAACTTCAGCCAACCAGAACAGTCAAAGAACAAAGAAACGAACGGTAACTCAAGTAAGAAGGGTGATGGGTGAACGATAAACGAGGTTAGGCCTAATTATTGTTTAAACTTCATTAGAATGTAAATATGTGAATATTAAATATGGTTTCTTTCAGTTTTTTTTGCATCAAAGTTGTTTCTACTTGAAATTTCATTTCGCGCAGCGCAATACCTTTCTCCGCTAGTCACCTACAACACCCATAGTCAAAATAGTCGTGCTGCTCTAGTTATCGCAAAATGTACTTCAAAACAAATATCCCAGTGCACATTCCCATAAACTAAAGAAGGCTATCACATAGGGCCTTTCTGATTGGTCAATTCAGCAAATCGAATATATTTGATTGGTTGCAATTTAACCTGGTTTAGATAAAGTTGGTTTAACTGTGTCAGTGTGAAGGCGGTATTATGCACTTCAGATTCCTAATGACATTTTCCTTGCATGCATTGCGAAACATAGTTTAGTTATGAAAATTTATCGATTAATGTTGCGTGCATTCGAGAAACTCTGCCGTTGATGCCTTTTCCAGACTCACACCAATTTCAGAAGTACGCCCGCTAACTCCCATCGACAGCAACTTTGTCTCGCAAACTCCAGAATTATTTCATGTCGTTAGGAAAAATGAAGTTGCGTTGGAGAGAATTTTGCGCCCACTTGCAGATCACATTAACTAATCCAATCAGGATCCAGTTGAAGCCTATCATCCGGTTAAGAGTCTTAAAATTATTTAAATTTAACAATTAAACATGAAATTATTGTTACTTTCAAAGCAACCATCTCTTTTGAAACCTTTGAATATTTAGATGATGCCCCTTAGGCCTATTTTATATGTTTTTATTGGGTCAGGCTCCCACTACTCATTCTGGTCGATACCTATCGATAGAATATGGTGCTGTCTCCCCAAGCCTGCTACACATGTTGGCTGCATGCTAAGTTTTTATTTTTAGAAGGCATTCAGTATATTGGTTGAAGTTAGTAGAAGGTAGCCTACGTGTAGACCCCCCTTTCTTCTCTCGGAAGGGGGGGGGGGGGGTCTACACGTAGGCTAGTATAAGGCTGCTATTTTCACGTGCAGTTATCATGCTAAGGTAAAAGTGCACTGAACAGGGAAGGGAAAACTAGACACAAGACTGATCAAATCTACAGTTTTGTATCTCCTGCTGATCTGTGGTTTAAAAGCTGCTTCTGCTTGATATTTTCATACACTTGGGACCGTCATGGGACCGTCGTGAGACTGTCTTACGGTGTTTTCCTCTTAGTTTCTCTCTCCTGAGACAAAGGGTGTTAGCCAAAATTTGAGCAAGGCTTTAGGCCCGTTTTGAAGGATCCATGAGTTTCATCGAGGTGTTTTAAACAGAAGGATAAAATGGTTTTGAACAAGGTAAATTTTTAGATCTACGTTTGAATTTTGGCTACAGCAAACATCAGCTCGATGAAATCTGCAACTGCAAACTCACGAACTTTTAAAGTTCTTTGGTTCTCACCCGGTATCATTGTGAAGTCAGGTCATACCCTTCAAATAGAGGCTACTTTATTCATTTCTGCGTAGCATCTACAGGTAGTTTTAGGACTCTGAGAAGCTTGGCTTATCCAAGCAGTGTCCTGGTCCTTCCTCTCGATGATCACACGTCGTGTGATTCTTTTAGCCTGGAATTACAGAGAGTTGGCGACTCTCTTCGCTCTACATAGCAGGGTTTGGCAGGATGTGGACTAAAAGGACCAACCTTCAAACTTCATGCGTTCTACCACTGTCGCCTCATTCCAAAAAAGTCCCCCTGCAGACCTGTTGCTACAACAGAAACGATGTCAACAACAGCGAAAGTTAGAGGGACATGTAGTGAGTCTAATGAGGCTGCCATTGCTTGCACGTGCATGGACGACAACGAGCAACAAATATACTCAAACAATTCTGAGTAGGAGTTTCACTTATCCACAAAGCTCTTGATTGAATTTAACAAAATTTGCTCTTTAATCAGTTTTGCAGGACTTTGAGCAGCGTTCAAGTTTGCGTTGGTTGTTATTGCAACGCAGTTTATTTTTCTGAGCAAATATTGGAGTTTCTTCGCAAACATATCATTATTTCTTTATTGATTTCTCGTGAGAAAAAGAATATGCGCAAATCAGTTGTTATTCAGAGCCCGCAACAAAGCCCTTGCGCTTTTTCTGTCCGCTTCGCTTAAGGCCCAAATTAGCAGTACACAGCAGCGGTCAGAAAGTATCCAGGGCTTGCTATGCCCCAAGATGCCCCTGCTAAGCAAACGTATTTTGTTATGTGAGAACTTCTTATAAGAAATTCAATTTCATTCACTCATTCCAAGCAGCATACGAGATTTTTTCAGAAACTTGCTCCGATAATTTTGAGAAACTTTCAGTACTGGGTGAATTTCTTAGTTTCTTGAAAAATACGTGTAGCATGTTTAAGGAAAGCAGAAGAGAAGGAAACTTTTAAAAGTGGGATGTGCTGAGGTGACCGTTGTAACACATTTCTCTCCTCGTAAATTTAATTGGTTTTTCGGCCTTGCGTTGATGTTATTTTCTATTGACGTTATTAATGTTTCATAGTTCCTTGTGCAAGATTGTATATGTCCCTTATCGTCTGACTCCCGGATACCCTGGGTACCAGGCTGTCTGAAATAACACGGAGACTCTCTGCATTTTATTTTAGAGAGTCTGGTCGGCTGGACCTTCTTCTGTCATCCGACAACAGTAGAAAGATAACGAAGATAAAACTCCTTTTGTATTTTTGATTGCTTTTTGATAGATCTGTTGTCACTTTTGTCTACTTACACACGCGTTGGCTTGTTGTTCTGTTGCCATAGAGATCGATCTCGTTTTCAAAATAAAAGGGCCTTTTGAATCTAAGACAGGGGCTGATACTTGACTGATCCTTGTCGCAGTTGCGCTCCTTGAAAAACTGATATCGCTAAAAAACTACGAATCATGATGAAACTATTCGAAAAATCGGCTAGTTGAAGAACAGTGCAGTCATTCAATTCAACGAACTAAGTAGAAACTGGGACTGAGGTAGTTACTCTTAGGGTGATCCCGGAACATTGTTTTAAAAGTTACTTCATTTTCACTTTTTTCTGTATATCATACTACTGTGAAGGTACTTGAGTAATGTCTAAACATTGGGAAGGCTTAAAAAAAGTTTGTTTTGATATAGTCACGAGGAAACAGGTAGAAAACATGTCGATTGTGATGGAACCTTAATTTTAAGAAACTCGTAAAAAACTCTGAGAACTCGACATTTGATAGTTTCAAGAAAGTTTCAGTATTGGCTCAAATTCGTGGTTCCTTATAAATATGTGTACTTAGCACGGGCGAAGGTTCTTTGTGTGCAGATTAGGCCTACCAATGTCCCTTTCACACATTTTTACCCCCGTCTGTACTGACATGGTCCGTCCTGAAATGTGATCTTTGCGCAGTTTGAACAGAGGTGACACGCTCAAATTTCATAGTTCACTTTCGAAGCAACAGATAACAGACGAAACGAGAACATGTTTTATTCAAATTTGACGATTTCAAGGATCGAATAAACGATTTATTATGGCGAAATATTTTAGTTTATTCGTCAAAGCTTTGTTGCCAAGATTTCTGTTCATTGGTCACGGTGTTGTGTGCATTTGGGTTGCGTATTTAGGAGCATCAAACAAACTGTGGTGGGCTCTCAGTGCCTGTTTAGTGTTTATAGTCGTTGAAGGAGTTTTTAATGCCTATGTGAGGAAAGGAAAAGAGTTTGATTGGTATGTATATCTAAGGGCCTGTTATTTTCATGCTAACTTCTAATAATTCTGTCGATCTGAACAGCGTTGTTGCAGGAACAAGTAAAGATTGAACTGAAGAAATGACTTTTGTTTCCAAAACAGCATGATCTGGGCCAGAAAATAAACTTACTGAGGAATTAAGAAACTTTTGTTAGGCCTGGGAAAGTTATCTCAAAGAAGCTTTTTTCACTTGTAGTTTAGGAAATCTAAACTGAAGACTCTTCAGAAAAAGTGTAGCTAGAACGCGGACATTGTATGTCACGCGAAAATTTCGCAATTAAAGATAATTAAATCGTTTTAGATCATTGATTTTGCGTTATCGCAAATCTCAAGTGACATCTAATTTAAGACGGACTTGAGATTGTTCAATTTCGGAAAGTTTCCAGATTACGCGCACGAATCTTGTAATAGAAAGCTGTGGCAAAGTATTGAATCAATCTTTCTAGTTTTCTTTAAAAGCTTGTGGTGTTGCATCATAGAAATAAAAAGAGACACAATGGGGAACTTTTTTCGTGTATCAGTAACATACGTCATTAGGCCGCAAAGGGTCACTGACTCGCATATTCCGCCTTCCCCCGCAGGTCAATACCGTAATCCTCCTCAGGTCAGACCGCTTCCCAATGGGCCTTTGAATTTTGATGCGCCTCCGTGTCCTGTTTTAAATACGTGAATTCGCATGGATCGGAAATTGATTGATCGATTGTCTTTCACAAAAACTTTAGAAATCTTCTTATTTTTGTATGAAACATTTGTATCTAGTGATTTTCAAAAGGAACATTTTGAAAGAAACTAAGAAATTGGCCCAGTACTGAAGGCTTACGTTGTATTTAACGGTGGGAATCTCGTTGGCCTTCCAGCCTTCTTGAACATTTCACACCCAGTTTTATTATGAAACCACGCCTCTGTTTATAGTTTACACGTTTTTTTTTTATAAGAAACTTGGATCAGCACTTAGTACTAAAAGTTTCTTAATTTCGCATGAAAATTTCGGTGTTTTAGTAGTAAAAGTTTCTTAATCAGTTTCTTATGTTTTGGGCCTAAAATTGCGTTATTGTTCAAAGTTGAGCCTTCTTCTCGAGAAAGGGCTTCCATTTTGCATTGACATTGTCATCAAGAAGAAGCCATGCACATCAAGGCAAATATTTACCAATTTTGCAGTTAAAAGTCAAGAAAAGACGAATGTACCTTTGTTAGAAAGACATAGAATAAGAGAGACACAAAGAAATAAAGTTTTAGAGTTTCTTAACTGTTCTTGAGCGTAGTACTAGAGTTTCTTAATTTTTTGGTCATCGTAGTACTAGTTTCTTATAAACCAGTTTCTTATAAAAAAAAAACGTGTATTGTCACTAAATCTAAATGAATTTAGATTTAGTGATTTAGAGTAATGAAATGCAAGGAACAAGCGAAAGCTTATGCATCAGCGCTTTAGATTCCTAGAAGTAAAAGAACGACAAATACGATGGTTTTTCTCAATGGTGATTTGAGAAAGTCAAGTTTCTTATTGAGAGATATTCATGAAAATACATGTACTATACCTAGTGAAAAACTGGGCCTGACCTTTCCTCCTCAATCTCGTTGTCTCGTCGGTCAGTCGAATTCGCGTCGAACTTCTCGAAGAATCGAAGAAGTAGTATTCCATCGCTTCATCAATCGAACCACAGTCACTATGATCGAAATCGACCTCAGTTCTATCGATAAGTCGAGCTTTGAGCTTTGAGCTGTAACATTATTAAGTTTATGACAAGGTATTAAGTCAGTGATAAACTCTAACGATGACAACGCTATATGAACGAGATGCCAGACGTTTTAGTTTATTCGTCAAAGCTTTGTTGCCAAGATTTTTTTTCGTTGGCCATGGCCTGTTGTGCATTTGGATTGCCTATTTAGGAACATCGAACAAAATATGGTGGGGAATGAGTGTGATTTTACTTGTGATTATTGTTGAAGGAGTTCTAAATGTTCATACGAGGAAGAACGAAGAATGTTCATGGTATGTATATAAGAATAAGGGTATTTTATTTTGATTTTTAAAGGGACGAGAACGTTGTTTTCTAGGGCGAATAACGAAAGAAGTGAAGAAATGTCCTAGCTACTAGGATATCAAGAAACTCTAGGGGGAAATTTATCTTAAGAAAGTGCAGTTTAGTGGGCGGCATTCGAATGTTATTCATAACGACATTAAAGCTTTAAGAGTTAGGGTTTCACAAAAGGTTTTAGGGGACGACTGCACTTTGGCGGACCAGCTTTATGTCATATCACTCGGGAATGTATTTAACTAATTACCCTTACTAACCCTAACCTTTCCCTAACTTAGCCTAACTCCCTAACTAACCCTAGCTAATCTTAACTGTACCCTAAAACCCCTTTTCCAAAACCTAACCCTGACTCTAACCCTTACCCCATGACACCCTGCAGCTTTTTAAAATTTCCTTAGCACTTCACAACTCAAGTCTATATCCTTTTTAGTACTCTCGTCTTATGCGGAGGCTCTCATTTTTGTATCCTGACCCTTGCACTGCAAAATGAAACAGGGAACCTCTGCGTAGGAGGAGAGTACAACTGTAGACTTGCCCCAAGTCTATTTCGTCAACTGTAATAAGTCTATCTGAAAGCATACTACGAAACGTTTTTCGCTTTTCGCTTTTCCCTTTAATTTTTTTTTGACGAAATAGATTTGGGGCAAGTAATAGAGTTCAATAGAGTTCAAACCTTAATTTTTCCCCATTATGTTCTTATTTACTAACTTCCTTTAGTTTTCATAGAAAACATTTACTATCAGAAGAGCGTCAAAGGGCGTGAAATAGTTCTCGTTTGCAATCTGCAGCCATTAAATGTGCAACTCATGAATAAATCATCAACCAGCAGGTTAAAATCAAATTTTATGGACTTTGACAGATGAAACTAAGCTTTTCATCTTTATTTGAATCGTTGTAAATTCTATTTTCATCTGAAATAGGATTGTGACATTTAAATTTATTTCTATGAAAACCAGGTTTTTCTGAGACTAAATCGCTGCTCAATAGTCTTTAAAGCAATACATTTATATTTTTGTTGTGTTTTGAATCTAAAAGATGAGATGAATGAGAGATGCAATTTGAAGCACATGGTCAGATTTCGGCACAGGGGGTTCGATTCAAGGTTGTGAATAGGGGTCACTGCAACAGCAAGCACTTTCAAAAATGGTAATCCGGTAATGTTGGCTAGATCAAATGAATTAGAGCTGAATTACAGAAAATATGTCCAAAAATTATATACCATATCATACCACCACTGCCAATTTTCTTCTTTCCCTCTTGAAACTTTCATTAACATGTAATAATTTTCTTTTTGTTAGGTTCTGTCCAAGTGCTTTCTTCTATGGTCTTGTATTGCTGACAACCCTGTTTAGTCTTAGGCAAGATATGGTTGACTGCATTGGCAAAGGTACTTTGGATTCCGAATGTGGGGTGGTTAAAAATAACCCACCCAAAGATGCCCTGACAAAGGTAAGTTTTGTTATTTGTGCTAGGCTTCGATATTTAGCAGCAATCATTATAAGCGATAAGAACCTTCCTAATGACCTTAATAAAAGCATACTTCTCTTAACCTTAGATTTTATCCATCAAACTGGTCGACTTGATTAGAAAATCTCAAGCTACACTACGAGTTCCACAACCACCATTGTCGTTTTTTAGCTTTTATGTATTGTAGAGTAATTTTGTAAGTAGAGTAATTAGTAGAGTAACTTTGTAAGTAGTGTAACTAGTTTTTCATCGTTTGTAGTTTAGCTGTATGTAGTTTAATGTTGAGTGTCTTTATGTTTTGGCCATTGGGTAGTCATTGTCATTTGCTCCCCTTGGTGTCGTCCCTGTGTACTGTACTACTGTCAAGAAAGACTCTTACAAGAACTGTAATCAGATACTAAATAAATGCAGTTATTTTCGGTTGAATGAAATGAATTAGAAAATAACTGCTTTCAGTCATACGTTTTTTTGCATCCATCCTTCACTGACATTTTCTCTTCTGCGTTTCCATTTTAGTTGGTACTAACGAACTCGGTGGGAATGCGGGCGTCAATTATTGAGCAAACAGGAGTGCTTATCCTCATTATCGGTCGATGGACATTACCAAAAGGTTCCATATCCAGAAATCAATTTTCACAGATCCTCCTGATTTACGTGGGAACTGCTGCGGATATTGTGGAATTTTCAGAGCTGTATGGAGAAGAAAAGATCAGAGAAAGTAAGGACTATTTGAAGATTTATCGGGGAGTGATGGTTGTCTGGGGATGGAGCATACTGCAGTTCTCTCTGACTATCGCCTTACCAGAAGATGGCCTAAAACAGGAAGAGGAAGAAACCGTGGAGGAAGATCCGGCAAGTGTCAAATGGCGTCAAACGAACCGGGTCGCTCCCATGTCCTACTTACATTACAAGTCTATGCTCACTAAAGGGTGGGATGCGGAGGCGCAGAAGCCCCCGCCAGCTGAGAAATATGTTGTGCAATGGCGCGGGAAGTATGAGGTGAACAAAGAAGCGAAAATTGGACCGGTGCAAAACGAAGAAGAACCAGCCAATGAAGAGGAAGAAACCGGATGCGGAATAAGACGGCGGGATCTCAAAGCTTGTATTGTGAACCATTTAGAATTGATTACATGTTTGATTCCGGTTTTGATGCAAGACGGTCCGTTCTTTATCTATCGCATGGTTCTGATCGTCGAGTACAGTATTATCACTCAAATGATCATTTTACTGTCTGTGAAAAACGCGCTTGTTATTATCGTCCAAATTTACCGGATTATGATTCTGTATTGTTATGAACCAAAGGAAGATGAACCGGATATTAATGATCCGTCTATCAGAGTCCGAGCGGCCCTGAATGCGACCAATGGAAGAACAGCGAAGCGGTCGCTGCGGGGTGCTAGAGGTAGTGTCGCTATTCAGGCAATTTCACGGATGCAATGGCAGCATTCACATAAGAACGGTAATAAACCACAGGCAACTACGTAACCGAACAGCAAGTCCCTTTGACACATCAATATAGAGGTTTATGTAACGCTGTCTCAGAATAGATATGCTATATGATTGCAGTACCCGTGGCAGTATCTACATAAGATTGCTAAAGTAGTTACGTAACGGAACGTCAATTCACTTCGACACGCAAATATAGAGGTTTATACGACGCAATCTCCAGTTAAATACGCTACATGATTGCAGTGTCTACATAAGATTGGTAAAATAGCTACGCAACGGAACGTCAATTCTCTTCGACACGCAAATACAGAGGTTTATACAATGCTATCTCCAGTTAAATACGCTACATGATTGCAGTGCCCATGGCAGTATCTTCATAAGATTGGTAAAGTATCTACGTAACGGAATGTCGATTCACTTCGACACGCAAATACAGAAGTTTATACAACGCCATCTCCAGTTAAATACGCTACATGATTGCAGTACCCGTGGCAGTATCTACATAAGATTGGTAAAATAGCTACGTAACGGAGCGTCAATTTACTTCGACACGCAAATATAAAGGTTTCTCGCATAGTTCAATTCTGTTCACAAGTGAACTTGAAGACGATTTGTTGCCAATCTAGATTTGGCAATCAAGATTTTGTGCCTATGCCTATGAGTTTGGGTTAACCTTGTGCAGTGGAGCGAGTTTCGGAGAGAAGGCTGTAAGCACCGCAAAACTGCAAGTAATTATCGAATTCTTGGTTTTGTAGGAATTTGACAATCATGAACATAAACATTAGAACGACGAATAGAAAACTCCTGTATTTTGGGCATGATTACATGAGCAAGGCTGGCCCTGCTAAGAGGAGGGCTGCCTCGGAAAACAGGAATGAAATTTTGTGTGCGATTATTTGGAAAGAAAGATCCAAGTAATTTTGGTGGGAAAATGTAATCATCGACAATTTAGCTGCTTCAGACATGCGCAGTTGAAAACTTGGGGAAGCCAGTCCTATTTTTAGCCCTCCAAGGCGATTACATGATATAAACATCGCTATTTCATCCCTTTTACCGGGGCCAGCCCCCGGGCCAGCCCAGCTCTGTTACAGTAAAAACCCGCATATAAGAACCACCCATTTATAAGAACCTAAGGCCTAAAATGTTCTCACCCCATTACAGAAGAACCTATTCATCCTGAAATTCAAGGAAGGTACTTATCTTTGAACAAGTCAAATGTAATCTACTGGTTGGTGATAAAATGTTTTAAGAAATTTTGCCAAATACTTAAGTAGACAGGCATATGCACAAAATTCCTTGTATGAATGGATTTGATACAGATAAGGCTAGGTAGATATGGATGTTTTTTATAAAATTGTGTCATGATAGTGAGTATGTGCAAACCTTGTTTTCTTATATTTGGCCTAAATTCCCGAAGATCTGTAATTAATTGTTTTGATAAGAACCTATTAAGAACCTTGCATCCTGTTTTCAAGAAAAGTATAATATACATAAGAACCTAAACAGGGTGATTTCAAAATGTAAGGTTCTTATATGCGGGTTTTTACTGTGTGCAGAAGTGGGATGCCAGGATGGCCCACTGAACATGTAATCGTGTTTCAAATTTGTTGGGATCTCGCCTAAAATTTTCCACCTGCGTGTCAGGTCCTTAGCCTAAGATTTTGTTTCAGAATCACCGTTACGTTTTTATGTTTCCATCTGTTATGAATATGCAATATGCAAACTGTCCTTATATTTTTGTACTGGGTTAAATCCTTAGTTTTTCATAACGAATATATACTGTGTCTTGTATTAGAGAACCTCGTGTCGGTAGATTTTTGTGAATGAACCGATCATCAGGTCCAACGTAGCCATTCACTAATATAAAAAATAGGTAATTTATAATCGAAACATTTTTTATTAGTTTCAAATTGATGTGGTGATTTTACTAATATCGTGTAAATATTCTAATGGATAAATATTTTGTATAAAATGTTGATTTTGACATTGAATAGACAGTACAGTGGAATAATTATGTTCTTTTTTGACTCGTGCTTTGATCTGTAATGAAAAAGGCACGAAAAAATGGTACATTTCGAGAAAGTTCGATTTCATTCTGGTTGAGATACCTGCGAAGGAGCGTTGATAAGCATGCGTCAGCATTCAGCACGCAGTCAGCAAAATGCGGATGTTTATCACTTGGCCTAAGAAAGATTTTTTTTCAGTTCAAGAGTTAAGAGTGCGAGTGAATGAAGCTGAAGACGATCGTCTTTTTGCTAAAATAGAACAAGTAAGTATTTATTCTTTGCTGGACAAAAAGGATCAATTTTTATAGGCCTATGTCTGTGGTTTTATGAATTTTCGGTGTCTACTGTTTTCTTCTGCTTTTTATTGCAGTGCACGAAATGACCATAAAATAAACTCGACTGTTTTAAAACGCAAACTCGCTCCTTACTTTACAGTGGAAACTGTGGATTTTCATGCACAAGAATAAGAATTAGCCTACGAATTTTACGTCCCATTTGCTGAGGGGTCATGTGCCCCCAGGATTTGCTAATCAAAAAATGCCCGGTTTAATTTTATTCCCCACAGGCAAGGGGGGTGGTACTCAGGTGTATTTAGGATAGGGCTGCTCAGGCTGGGGTACAACCCGAGAAAATATTTCTTCCATGACAATAGACCCCAAAAATAATTTTTTCTGACCCTACATACCCAAAAATTATGAAATCAGTGTCAATTTTGAACTCTATCAGCAAAAATTTAGAAACTATTTTCCAGTTCGTTACAGGTTTCATTGAAAGATGTCAAAAGTGCAATTGTATGTTTATGAAGTAACCAAAGGGCTAGCTGCACAGCTATCTACAGCATTACTTGGTAGGTATTTGAAACATTTTAGTTTTTTACAGTAAAACTTTGAAATTTACCAATCACTACTAGAAAATCTATTCAAATCTAGCTTGAATAGATTTGAAGGCAGAAACACCGCAATACAACAAAGAAACAACAGCAAATGAGTGTGAATTTAGAGAATTTATGTATTTACCAATATTTTGTGCTGCCATGGAAGGACTTCTTCGGGGCTGGTGGCTGGTATACTAGTTTGCTTGGTAGCTTATTTTGTAAGAGTTATGCATTTTTATCATGCAAAGGCCAGAAAGAAGCAGGCACCTGAAGGATGATGTATGCTGTAAACAGCTTCTTTGGTAACTTTGAATAAAGGACATTGTTGTGAGCTATCACATTTCAGTTTTTAAATTCCTTAATCAATTTTTTTAAATCATCATTAATGTTCTCATTATGTTTTTCAATTTTCTTATATGTATTGTGCTCCTGTTGCAGGGCACCATATTCCAGGAGTATGGTAAGTCAATTTCATTAATTTCAAATCATGTGCTTGCTGCAAATTCCCATTCATTAAATCATGATTAAATGCAGAACCCATTTCATGGAATAATCTGTATAATCATGTGCCCCAACTACATTGTGTCATCCTGTTACAGTAAATTGTCTTTAAGATTTTGCTACTTTTCGTGAATTTTTATGAAGGTCAGATGAGAGCTTGAAGGGGGCAAAATTGCACATTTGAGGGCAAACAATAGGATTAATACCGTATTTTTTAGTCCATTTCCGAGAGGGCAGGAAGGGTGGCTACCCCCATTCCCCCTGCACCGTTCCTGGTTATTGAAACCCCCTGATAATATGAAAATCTTTCTTGTTGAGATTTGAAATTAAAATAATTCTTTTTAAATGAATATTAGAGTTTTGTAAAATATCAAGAATACAGACTATTAAAAGCCAATTCTTCATCCTGTTTGCGAGTAATGTTTGCTGATACGTTTCATATGAAAATTTGGCATGATTTTTCATTTACAGGCACACAGGTGTTGTTTGCTATGACATGGAGTATTTCTTTGGTAGTGGAGGCATTCAGAGTTGTAGACCAGTAAGTAGACTTCAGCCAAGTGGGTAAAAGAGACTGAACCAGTAAATCAGGAGCAACACCACATAAACAAAAGAAAATATGGCAAAATTAATGAATAAGTGATATATGAATGGACCCTTCAGCTATTCTGAAAAGAATCAGAATCAAACAATATTTTGCTACATTCTGCAGAATTTTCAAATGTGCACACTCAATTGAACCTCGCATATAAAAATGTATAAAAATAACGCTTGATCCAGGCTCTTTTATAGAATAGCTAACAGGTCTATTGCCAATCCTTCAATGAAGGACTTCTTCAGGGCTGCTCAACCACATTCCTATTTAGCTGGTGAAGATGTTTAATTATGTATGTATGTATGTAAAATTTTGCCATACAAAGTAAAAATTAAAAAATGTAATAAAGGAAAGAAAGGCTATTTACATGTATAAAATGGTAATAAAAACTAAAGATCTCCTGTATGAAAATACAAGGCCATATAATAGCCATGTACAATAGACTTATGACGATGAGTCCCTTGTATCCCTGCGGTACCTTGCTCACAGGGACTCATAATGAAACAGTTAAAAACCTGACCCTATCTTCTGCATTCGATTGATCGAATCTGGATCGAATGACTGCTTCGGCTCTGTTCAACGGTCACTCCTCAGAAAGGAAATTCGACTGAAACCACGGTACGCAGACACTTAATCAACAAAACTTGGTATTCATCTGAAGAAGAAAGTTCACTTTACCTGGTGAGTGCAAAATAAGTCTTTTAAGGCTGCAGTTTCCATGTTTTTAAGACCAAGACATATCAGAGAAATCTTCAAGTACCTGCTGCAGCAACTTCCTTCAAATTTAGTCAACTGCATCAATCGAATTGAAGGTTCGAAACTGATTGTTCTTCGCC
>REGL01001299.1:36147-52462 GCA_004194395.1 Aurelia aurita complex sp. Pacific
AAGAGCACAGGGAAACAAGAGACTCATCGTCATAAGTCTACATGTACAAGCCTTGTAGTTATGGCCTTGTAACCTTGTTATAGCCTGGAATAGCCTTGCTGTAACCTTGTAAATGGCTTGAAAAATGCTAATTATAGCCTTGTAGAAGCCTTGTGGAAACCTTGTGTTAGACTGGTTGCAGCTTGGAATCTTACAGATAGCCTTGTTGTAATTTTCTTCCAAGGTTAGTACAAGGTCATAACAAGGTCATAATCCCCTCTACAAGGCTAAAACTTGGCCTGTACAAGGCCAGGTTTAGCCTTGTATTTTTGTACAGGCTAGTATAAAAATACCCATAGTTTAAAATGGCAGGGATAGCATTAAAAGGTCAGTGCAACCTTGTTTCCATAATGGTCCCTCCAGGGGTGTTATTGAAAAGAAAAGTTTTCATGAAAACAAAGAGACGTTCTTAAGAAAGTGTAACAGCCTGTTGGGCTTGTTATTTATGCAGTTTTTAGAAATTTAGTAATATATATAGGGACTGTTTTCTTGATTTTGGAGGTCTTTAAATAAATTGTCCTTTATTTTATGTTTGAAACTGTTAACGTTTTTAGCAGACTTTTCGTCAGAGTGTAGATTGTTCCAGATTTTAGGTCCTAGGTAAGATAGACCACTTTGCCCTATGTTGCTCTTTCGCAATGGCTGACACACATTAGACTTTTAAAGATTTGCCACACTCAAATCAGCCACCCTAGCCTAGTAGCCACACTGTTTTTCAGGCTATCCTTTCCAAAGTTAGTGAAGATTTTCTAAAGAGGGCTCTACAAAAACCTCCAAAAATGACTAAAAATGATCATCAAATTTGTCAATTTCCTTGCCTTACAGCAATAACCATAAATTAATATTTTGTGTATTTCTTGTTTTGTTCTATGCCTAAATGTTGGCTGCAGAGGAGATGTGCTAGTCCACACCCCATGCAGTTTTCATCTTCTGTGATTTTGTGTTTTCTTGTGTAAGTAGTTATAGTTAGTATATATTCTTGTAGCTTTGTAGGTTTGATTACTTGATTTAAAAAAAAAGAACCATAGCACATTTTAGCAAATGTTGTCTTCTTAGGAGGATGAAGCCCCCTCCCTAGCATACTTCTTTATGCTCTTTAGAGATGACTTTTTCATCCTCTAAAAAGAATAACATGATGGTGCATTCAGTTGTTCCAGTATGGGTGAAATGCTCCTCATCATTGACATTGCAAATCTTACAACAGCCAGAAACATTATTGTGCAATATGTTAGAATATTTAAAAACATTGTGCAATATGTTTTGATCAGAAAACCTGTCTTCGCCGCAAACATTTTTGATGATTATATCCATAGAGCCACAGCCCATGAGAGAACATAGGGCTCAAATCTTTAAAGAGGTCGGTGTAAAATTTATTGCCGTTTTCTTTGAAATAAATAGCTTGGAAGAAACTTACGGTTTTTTGCTGTAAATCTGCCTTGGCAATTTATTGATATCTTGATTAGTTTCAATATGGCGGCATTTATTAAATTTGAGTATATGACGTCATCAAATTTCTAAATCCTAAACTACAAAAGCTACAGATTTCTGCTTGCTTCTTGAAGGTTATGAAAAAAAAAAAAAAAAAAAAAAAAATGAATTTTTTCAAAAATTATCAAATTGCCGCCATTTTGAAAAAAATAAAGATATCATAAAATTCCACGGCAGATTTACAGCAAAGTACCATAAGTTCCTTTCAAGCAATCCAATTCAAAGAAAAATATAATAGAATTTTACACCGACTTTTTTAAAGATTCGAAAGATTTGAGCCCTATGCTCCACGAGAGCTAACTTGTCAATCAATTCATTTTTTAGGGCAAAATGATTGTAGGAGCACCTGATGAGATCATTGAGCTTGGTGAAACTCAGCTTAATCATGACGTTTTCCATGAATATTTATTTGCAATCGGAAATGATGCTTTCAGGTATGTTAAACATTTTTTATTTATGTAGGCATCTCATTATTGACTTGAAATACAGAAATTTTACTGATTTAAGAGAAATGAAATGAACAAAGAGAAAACTTTTCAGGAGTACGAACTCTCGTATAGCAGATTACAATTCGTCGATTTCTGAATCGCAAATCACCACGAACAAGTTCTCTCTTTGTCCATTCATGTCGATCATTTAGAAAACTTGATCGATGTTTTTCGATCGTTTTCAGTGTTTTCGAAAACTAAGATTTTAGGAAACTCGCTTCTAGCTCTAAAAATTGAAAATGATAAAATTTGCAAAAAATCCCAGTATCTAATTCAGACTTTCTGCTAACGATTAAGTCATAAATCATCAAAATCGATCGAGTGTACGATTTATTGTGGCCTGCCAAACGTGCATAGTTTATTTTGGCGCACCCGGTATTTGGAGTCGATATTTTTTAAATGGGGGATACACCCACAATCGCAGTGGAAGATAATGTCCATGGTTGATATCACCGTTCAATTTTGATATTATTTATAAGATTATAATATATAATCAAAACTATGACTAAAACTAAGCCAGTCAAATGTATATTCCTTTTTCATAGGCCAGAGAAGTACCATTTATTTGACCACAATTGCAATACATTCTCAAACGAAGTAGCTCAATTCCTTACTGGTAAAACAGTTCCTTCGTATATTCTTGATCTACCAAGAAATGTGGCAAACACTCCGTTAGGCGCTATGCTAAAGACATTCATGGACGGAATGGGGGATCCGATGGCAGGCCAATCAGGGAGCCGGTCTTTCTCATCTTATCAACCTGCAGCTGCATCAAGTAACTCGTCACTGCCGTCCACACGGGTTGCAGATCAGCCTACCACTCAAAACAGCGAGAGTGCAAGGTTAGCTTCTTTGAGTATATTTGGCTTACATGGCAATCTTGTTTCTAGCGGTCGTTTGAATTGAATTAAAGTTGTTCGTAAATGTTGTTATAAGTAATCCCGTTTTTGTAAATTTTATACTGAATATAAACAAATATAAAAAAGAATTGAATGGAGACAAGGTTACAGATTTTTTTAAATTTCAACTTGAATTCACTCTGATTAACGAAACCAGTTGTAAATCTGCTTCCAGCGAAGTCATTAGATAAGATACAGAAGAAAGTACTAGAATAGAAGGATTGCATTTGACGAGGCTTTGTCATTGGCTAATTTCAATTGTGTTGTCCACTCGTCCATTCTGGTGCAAAGTCAAACGAGTTGCACATTTCTCTCGTAGATTGGACAAAGTGTCAGACAATGATTCTTCTCTAGAACCTTTCATTTATCAATACAATGTAAGTATGACAAGTAAAGTTATTCAGATATTTCAACGAGATGGAAAACAGCTATACCGTAAAAGCTCGTATAAAGCCCCCGGGGGGCTTTTTGATTTCGGACACTCTAGAGGGGAGCTTAAAAGAGAGGGGGCTTATTAGAGAGGGGGGCTTATTCAAAAAATTAACTGACAAGGATATGTTTAATAGCTTGTCAGTTCTTTTACCCCATATTTAGTGGATTCAACATACAATTTTACGAGCCAAATAAATAGATTCGACACAGTTTTATCCCAAACCTTATCAAACTTAACATACAAACTTGTTTAGCTAAATAAATAGAAAATCTTTGGTAACCGGCTAGCATTTGGTATCAGTGGGGGGCTTAATAGAGAGGGGGGCTTATTAAAATGTTTGGCTCAGAGGAGAGGAGCTTAAAGGGGCTCCGTCGCCAAACAATAAACAATTCCGTAAACTCGCACGTGTCACCAATTATCCATTGTTCATCCATTGTTCTCTGCAGTTTGTTTGGTGGGTTCACCCAAGCCACCAAAAAGTGACCGTTAAAAGTCCACTTATATCAGAGCAATCGTAGAAGATATGAATGTTTGGTTTGTTCCTTAGTGAAGTACAATGATCTATGTCCAAACAGCACTTTTCATTTTGAAAAAAAATATGAAAATCCCGTGGGATATCACCTTTCAAAAAACTGCAAAAATCATCGTTTTGTTTACATTTTGACGACGGAGCCCCTTTAATAGAAGGGGGGGGGGGCTAAATAGAAGAGCTTTTACGATCTTCATCAGATATAGTATGAGGTTCCAATTTTAGTACCACTGCTGGCCATAGCTTATTTTATCACCAAGACTTACCAGTAGATTGTCTGTGTATTTCTATCCTCTTTTATTTAGGTTGATGACTGCTTGAAAGAGTTTCATTTGTTATTCGTCAATGAAAATGAAGATTTCGAAATGATAGACAGATGTGTAAAGGATTCATCCAAAAACTCACACAGTGATTCAGATTTTGATAGCATTATTGATTGTCTGGGTAAGTCTGCTGGAATACTTAAACTGATTTGTGGAAAAAGCCAATCAAGGTATTATAACTCGTATCTGTATACAATGAGTTGTTGCAAAAGATTATAAAGCAAGACTTGAAAAAACAGATACGCAGTAGCTAAGACCAACTCTGCAGCCTGAACAGAATATTTCAACAGCGAAATCCCAAATATATAAATTTTATACATCAAAATTTATGTTAACCATCGAAATTATGTTCCACTGCATTTCTTATAAATTGATCCAATATACCCTATACTAGAATTACTTGGATTGAAACAAATCAGCCACAGAAAGTTTTTTGCCACAAAATCACCATATTTTTAGGACTTTCTTTCCAGGAAAGTTACCTAGATTTACATCCTTACAAACTATCTGATACGAAGCCAAGGCTATTTTTGAATAAATGATGGCAAATCTGTCGAAGTTTTAACTTTGAAAATGTGAGTTCCTTTTTGCTTATTTCTAAAGAACTGCAGTCTGTTGTTGGAGTTTTCGATTCACCTGACAGTCAAATTCAAGTTTCGCTTCAATTTTTTCACGAAAGCTCATTTACACGATAATGTAATTTCAAAGATAAAATGAAATAGAACAAGTAAGTGTGAATATTTGAAATAAATTGCAAGTAAACGAAGAAAATATACATTAGTTTAGGATATAACACTCGGAATCGAATAAAAGCTGTAGCAGGAAGAAATGTAATTTTCTTCCTTTATTGTTTCAAAGTTTTTTATCTTAATTTTAGACAAAGTATGCAATGTGGTACACAAATCAAAGGACGATAAAAAATTCATCGCATTTCTTGATATTTTATCAATAATAAATTCAAGATGCACGCAGAATTGCTTGGACAACGAGAAAAGTAAATTACCTTTTTCTTAGATGCTCTTAGATTCTTGTCTTGGTGCTCTGCTTAAATTCGTTTTCAGGGTTGCAACTTTAGGGGTTGGAACTAGGTGTCTCAGCTCTGAAGGCCCCGATTATTAAAAGTTATGCTTAAAACCTTGATTATCGGGTAACATGCCGTGTGAGTGAGAAAAGACCTGGGGTATTTGACAAGCGATGTTTTGGTGAAAAACAAGTCAGAAATGGTTTTTTCAAGTTTCATGTTATGCGCATACTAACCAGTTTTGTTAAAGCCCAACGAGCTTCCGAGGTCTGTGCAATAAGACTGAGGGCTTTATATTTTCCTGTACAACTACAAAAACGGTTAGTATGAGTCTTATTGATAGCTTCTAATTTTGACTCATATCACTTAGTCAAACGCATTTTGTTACTGTTATGTCGCTTGAGTTTATCGTAAATCTCACAGGCCTAAATCAGCTGCTGAGGTGACAAAAACGCGTCCTTGTATCGTATTATACAAGGCTACGGGAAACTGCGAGAAATGTGCGATTAACCAATAGGATTGGCGGGATTATTGTATTGCCTCGTTTTTGAAACATCAGTCAGGTAATAATGCAGCTTGATGCTGCAGCATTTTATTCTGAACTATGATGTGCTATTTCTTATGTTTAGGTGCAAGGCTCATAATCAGTGTCATAGAAGCTTTTAAATGTCACTCATCAAAAACTGAGCCGCTCTTTAGCTTGTTGAAATATGTGAGTATTTTCTTTACAGTAATTCTTTACATTGAATATCACACGGATTTAGAATTTAGAAGAAAAAGACTCTACATTCCTTCAAATGTACTTGCTTTAAAGCCCAGCCTTCTATGGCCAAATCTTCCTGTGTCAAATTATGTGTCCTCTCTCAACAGAAATTGCGTGAAATTTGTAGTGAAGGTGCATTTTGAAATCTGTAACACTAAAGATAATAGATAGAGGTATAGACAGAGCAAAGAAAGACCCACGCACTCCGTGTCTCCTAAGCATTTGCACGTGTCAATGTCACCCATTTGATTAGATTTTACTCGGGCCCAACCCCTTGTTCATGAACACACCTTTCAACCTTGCCGATCACTGCCATAGTGTTTTCACTGGCATTCCTTGGTGTACAGTAGACTTATGATATTTCGTCCTTGTTTTCGCTCCATTACCCCCTTCCCCCACACTACCCATTCCGCTTCAACGAAGTTTTAGCGGAATGACTATAACAGTAAAAAATAATTCAATTCAATGGAGCAAAACTTAGACGAATATCATCAGTCTAGGTGTACAGGTCTTTGTACATTGACNACAGCGTTGAATACGACCCTTGCTTGATTAAAATTGATATAATTTAACAATTTAGAGAATGCCTTTACCTTTGTACTGACTTTCATGCAGAGATCCTCTACGTGTTGGCCAAAAGTTAGTTTTTTATCGATAGTGACTCCTAGTAGTTTCACTTTATCACTGGCACGTATGATTTGGCCATTGCAGCCTGAACAGAATATTTCAACAGCGAAATCCCAGATATATAAATTTTATACATCAAAATTCATGTTAACCATCGAAATTATATTCCACTACATTTCTTATAAATTGATCCATTATACCCAATACTAGAATTACTTGGATTGAAACAAATCAGCCACAGAAAGTTTTTGCCACAAAATCACCATATTTTTAGAACTTTCTTTCCGTGAAAATTACCTAGATTTACATCCTTACAAACTATCTGATACGAAGCTAAGGCTATTTTTGAATTAATCATGGCAAATCTGTCGAAGTTTTAACTTTGAAAATGTGAGTTCCTTTTTGCTTATTTTGGAAGAACTGCAGTCTGTTATTGGAGTGTTCGATCTCACCTCCAGTCAAATTCCAGTTTCGTTGCAATTTTTTCATGGAAGCTCATTTACACGATAATGTAATTTCAAAGATGAAATGAAATAGAACAAGCAAGTGTGAGTGTTTGAAATAAATTGCAAGTAAACGAAGAAAATATGCAGTATTTTAGGATATAACACTCGGAATCGAATAAAAGCTTTAGCAGGAAGAAATGTAATTTTCTTCCTTTATTGTTTCAAAGTTTTTTATCTTAATTTTAGACAAAGTATGCCATGTGGTACACAAATCAAAGGACGATAAAAAATTCATCGCATTTCTTGATATTTTATCAATAATAAATTCAAGATGCACGCAGAATTGCTTGGACAACGAGAAAAGTAAGTTACCTTTTATCTTAGGTGCTCTTAGATTCTTGTCTTGGTTACTCTGCTTAAATTTGTTTTCAGGGTTGCAACTTTAGGGGTTGGAACTAGGTGTCTCAGCTCTGAAGGCCCCGATTATTAAAAGTTATGCTTAAAACCTTGATTATCGGATAACATGCCGTGTGAGTGTGAAAAGACCTGGGGTATTTGACAAGCGATGTTTTCGTGAAAAACAAGTCAGAAATGGTTTGTTCAAGTTTCATGTTATGCGCATACTAACCAGTTTTGTGTTTTACAGGAAAGTATAAAGCCTGACGAGCTTGCGAGGTCTGTGCAAAAGGACCGAGGGCTTTATATTTTCCTGTACAACTACAAAACCGGCTAGTATGAGTTTTATTACCTGATAGCTTCTAATTTTGACTCATATCACTTGGTCAAACGCATTTTGTTACTTTTATGTCGTTTGAGTTTATTGTAAATCTCACAGGCCTAAATCAGCTGCTGAGGTGACAAAAACGCGTCCTTGTATCGTATCATACAAGGCTACGGGAAACTGCGAGAAATGTGCAATTAACCAATAGGATTGGCGGGATTATTGTATTGCCTCGTTTTTGAAACATCAATCAGGTAATAATGCAGCTTGATACTGCAGCATCTTATTTTGAACTTTGATGTGCTATTTCTTATGTTTAGGTACAAGGCTCATAATCAGTGTCATAGAAGCTTTTAAATGTCACTCATCAAAAACTGAGCCGCTCTTTAGCTTGTTGAAATATGTGAGTATTTTCTTTACAGTAATTCTTTACATTGAATATCACACGGATTTAGAATTTAGAAGAAAAAGACTCTACATTCCTTCAAATGTACTTGCTTTAAAGCCCAGCCTTCTATGGCCAAATCTTCCTGTGTCAAATTATGTGTCCTCTCTCAACAGAAATTGCTTGAAATTTGTAGTGAAGGTGCATTTTGAAATCTGTGACACTAAAGATAATAGATAGAGGTATAGACAGAGCAAAGAAAAACCAACGCACTCCGTGTCTCCAAAGCATTTGCACGTGTCAATGTCACCCATTTGATTAGATTTTTACTCGGGCCCAACCCCTTGTTCATGAACACACCTTTCAACCTTGCCGATCACTGCCATAGTGTTTTCACTGGCATTCCTTGGTGTACAGGTCTTTGTANATGGCCAAATCTTCCTGTGTCAAATTATGTGTCCTCTCTCAACAGAAATTGCTTGAAATTTGTAGTGAAGGTGCATTTTGAAATCTGTGACACTAAAGATAATAGATAGAGGTATAGACAGAGCAAAGAAAAACCAACGCACTCCGTGTCTCCAAAGCATTTGCACGTGTCAATGTCACCCATTTGATTAGATTTTTACTCGGGCCCAACCCCTTGTTCATGAACACACCTTTCAACCTTGCCGATCACTGCCATAGTGTTTTCACTGGCATTCCTTGGTGTACAGGTCTTTGTACATTGACATCAAATATTTCTTAAGCTAGTAAGTGGATAGTTAGACACTGCAGTTATGCTTCAGCGTGTATGCTTTTGCGAAGGAAAATTTATATCATTCTGTGGAGGAGGTTCGCAAACTCATCTGTAGCAGTATATAAAATTCTCCTCCGTAAAAGAATTAAAATATGGCAATCAATTACAGTTGTGGAGTGTAACCACCCATAGCCTGCGCGCAGACTCTACTGGTTACGCTGAAGTAAGTTTAGTTGAATTGAAATTTGATGGTTTTGCCTGCAGTAGAAACCATCAAATTTAAATTCAACTAAACTTACTTCGGCGTAAACAGTCGAGTCTGCGCGCAGGCTAAACCACCCATGGTTATTCTTAAGGACCCTCCATATGCATATAAGAAGTTTTGAGAGTTGTAAAAAGATTGCAAGAAAATTTTGTACGAGAATTCTAGGCAAGAAAAACAATGTTGATGTACCTAAGGCATGTACTTTATGAAGACATTTTTCTTTCTTTTAGGGAACAAATCTATACAGTGACAAAGCTCGTAGAAAGTTGCTGATAGATGCGAAGCATGGTGTTATCCAAGAATTAAACAACAAATTTAGATCTCGATGTGTTGAATGCTTACTCGACAGTGAAAATCACGAAGTAACAGATGGAGCTGTTTCTCTTGCTTTCAATATATGTTTAAGTCGGGTAAGAAATTTTTTACTATTTACTAATTTTTTCGTATGTTTAAAACATTATCTTACTTTATACTCAATTTTTCTTATTGTGAATTTTAATTAATCTGGAATTCTTAAAAAGGAAGAAAAACGCTCTGATTCTGAAAGTTTTCAGAAAATTCCAACAGTAGAATTATTGCGAAATTGCCAAAATTTCCTTGAAGCGATTCAGTTCAAAGAACTAGGTCATAGAATTTTACACCAACCTTCTAAAAGATTTGGAACAAATGCTAACATGAACTACACCGTTGTCAAACATGCATACGGGTAAGAAGATGGAAGCAAAGAAACGAGACTTTAGATCAGCACACTAAAGCCTCTCGAACTTATGTTATCTTCAGAGTGTGACCAACATTTGAAACTACGGAGTTAACCAGTAAAATAATTTTGCGTCATTTCTTACTAGATGGACGATGAAGCCGAAATAGAGCTTGCTTCTGCCTTACTGCATTGGTTTAATACTGCAAATCCTGATTCTACAGCAGGTAATTAGGATCAATTTCATTTTCCAACTTTTGATTGTGAAATGTTTCATTTATTTGCTTCACGATCGAACTTTGACTTGCATTGACTGTTTCCACATGACCATAGGCGTAGGAGACAGGGGGCAGCCCCCCCCAATGTCGGCAAAATTTGCAAAAATCAGCCAGAATCAGGCAGAAATCTGCCTTAAGTCGGGAAAAATTTTCTTAAACAATTAATTTTTTATCGGGCAGCCCCCCCCCCAAAAATTTAGCTTTCCCTACGCCCATGCACATGACCTGAATTGTGTTGTATGAATTTCAAATGAACTTTTTAAAGGACATTGCCTGACTTTTAAACTGATTATAATTCTTGTTTTAGGAAATCGATGTATCGCAGCCATAAAAACTTTGATGAAAGGTAACTCTCAGGTCAGTTTGAATTTCTATCGATACAATCAACAAGCGAAGTTGCTTATTATGCTTTTGGAATATTGCCAGCCACCCCACCCCAGGCTTTCAATTGCAAAATACAGCAATGTTTTGCACCTTAAAGCGTTTTTGCAAAGTTATAAGCTTGCATTTGCAAAATCTAAAAATAGCGTATTCAAATCGATGTCCCACACGTGTTGTCAACAATTGATAACCAAAGAAACAATGCTGTGCCTGACTGTTTTCTTTGTCCTATTTATAGAGAAGCCTATATACCACAAACCTTCCTGCAAAGATTTTAGGTGTTTATCCTAATGTTTTGCAACATAGCTTCGATACTGTTTAGTTGGCATTCAAATAAAGAAGTCATGAATTTATATCAAAATTATGATATATTATTAGTGTATTGCTCTTACCAGGGAACGTTTTTCCATGTACCTTCGCGAAACACTGCTTCAAGAGTCATTTACTGCTTACATAAGTTGTTAGTTTTTCCGTTTGACAAAGTGTTGGTGGGTAATTCTTACCCTTCCTTTTGCTTGTAGGTAAAAGAGCTTGCAGAGATGCTTATTGATATCGAGAAACTGAAGCAATAGGAACTTGAATGATGAAACAGAAATATTCCCTGAACAGGTCTGCCGAATTTCATTCATTTTGGTTCGACAACTAAATGGCAATTTCCCAATCGCTGGGGTAAAAGCACTGTCACCAACGCTGAGAAGACCCCTCCAGTATTTGCTCAACCCTTCCAGCCATCTCTTCCCACACACCTAGGAGGATCCGGGTACCAGCTTCAGATTAAATTTAGTAAATGATATAATATCGGTATATAAAGAAATAATTCTGAATGACTGCAAGAAGTAACAGATACAATATGAAGACAATTTGTATGATATCAAGATTCCCTTATTTCTCTCTAAATGTTCTTCAGAATTTTTGCACTAACAATGCTATTTAACATATATTTCAACTATATTTATTATGTGCAACGTTTACTTTTATATGGGTATCTGATAATTGAGAGAGAACAAATTACGTAGAATTTACACAAAACAATGTAGGCACCGCACCGTTGGAACTGAGTAGATTTGGGACAGAGAAGTATCGCCCCTTATTAGCCTGCGTGCAGCTCCTCAATCGCCGATCAAGAGCATATTCTGCAACATGAAAACATCCAGGAAATGATTGTTCATCTAATATTTAGGATTCTGCTATGCAAGGTGAAGGTGAAGTTGCGGTTTTTAGCGCCAAGTGCTGGGTTCACAGAAGTAGCTAAGCGCTAATCGAGTCCGCGAACCCTTGTCATGAAGCTCAAGTGGTGGGGCTCTACCGGGTATCGAACCCAGTCCGCCTGAACGTTCTGGCTGCTAAGTCAGAGGATTACACCATTGCGCCACAACACCTTCGCTAGAAGAATGTTTCGTTCTTCTGATTGACGAGCCTCGGTTTTCTGCCAGTTCTTTGTAGCTTTTGCTTCTGGCAAGCAAAAGACTTTCTGTTTAAGCATATAATACAAACACTTGCGAGTAGCAAACAATATTTTGAGGTTTTCAAGAGAATCTTTCAAACAACTTTGCTTGGCAAGATTTGGTGGGGTAGCTTCCACGTCGTCGCCCCATATGGCCCGGTCCTTCATCATAATATTCATTTTTGGGCTTAGGGCATACTCCATGCTGGAAGAAAATAGTTGGGAATTTAGAAATTTATAACTGGGGAGGTTTTTGTACACCATCCTTCATAGTTTTTGGTATATACTTTTCCACGACGTCTCCCTGTATGGCCCAGTCATTATCATAATATTCGTTCATGAACAACAGACGATAGGAAGGCTACTGTACGGACATTCAAAGACATACTCAAAAGTCATCATCACTATCATTCATGGCATTTTTCATGGAAGGTTTTCCACGTTGTCGCCCTATTGGGCCAGGATCATCATCACCATCATCGCCATCAATTAACTCGTCGTCATCATCATCGTCATCTCCATCTTCATCTTCGTCCATCCCTATCTCACTGTCACCGCTTGAAAGCTCATCTGAATCGTCCTGTACAAAAGCATTAATGAATGAATCAATCAATCAATTAATCAATCAATCAATCAATCAATCAATTAATCATTAGCTAAAAAATGTACATGGTTACTCCATGAAAGAAACCAATGTAAACCAGAATTTTATGAGACCCTGACAGGGGGTTCAAAATGTCCATTCTCCCATATTGTAAATCTTCTGCTTTTGTGTCCTCTTTTTAGGTTAGGTAATACCAGCCGAGCCACTGATTCATTTCCTTAGTGGCTGTAAACAAATTTATTCTATTAAGAGACGGAAGCGTGTTCTTCCCCCAAAACTGCAAGAAAGGATAGTATCTCGTCTTTGCAAACGAGCTACAAAATGTCAAGAAATTGAGTTCTTGTCTCGTACTCACCTCATCAGAATCCATGTCCCCAGCCATTGTACCTTCCACTCTTGGCCTTCCACCTTGAAATGCAAAACAAAATTTACCGTATACTAAAGAAAATGTCAGAAATCAGAAACGCCAAAGACATATCTTTCTTGTTGATGTTTTATTCTTCCAGAATAGCGTAGTAGTTTATAGAAGGCAAGGAATCTTTTCCTCTGTCCCTGATTTTGTTAAAATATCCCATGAACTTTGAATAGCGAAAATATGGAGAAATTTCACGACAGTTTGACGATTTTGGCAAGCTGGAATAAAGAACGCTCATAATTTCAAAACGAGAGGAAAGAGAGATTCGAGCGAGGTAAACCCTTGAATATGCTTGAAGCTTGTGACTATAAAACAAGCATTTATCGATTTAAACGAATAAATGATTTCGAGGGTATAGCCTTCAAAGCATTTGTACCCCCACTCATACTGACACACTTTAACCAGCTTGATCTACACCGGCTAAATTCAACCAATCAAATGGATTAGATTTGTTGGATTGACCAATTAGAATGCAACATTTCATAACAATTTTAACTGCTTACTCCTTCCCTCTCCCAGTCCCTATGGTCAGACACTAAAAAATACCTGGTTTAGTGTTAAGACCTGCTGCTAACTACCAGGCCTTGCGCGCTGTTGCTATACATAAAGCACTGCAAAGGACCATCGGATTATCTAAAAGTCTGCGCAGCTAGGCCAGTGTTTTGTTTCAGATAGCTCCTTCCATAACGAATGTCCAATCTCCCAGAGGAGAGCTGAGTAGTTCATTCTTCGTTTCCTTCTTCCAGCCTGATAGGAGAACCGTAAACATTTAAAACTACAATTCCCCAGCCAGCTTGTGTTCGTGATGTTTTTTTCGTGTGCGGCGCGCAAAGCCTAGGCCTAAGTGTAAGCAAGGTTCTTCGACTACTTGTTTATTTCTGCTAATGTAAACTGAAAATAAAAGAAAGATCGTTACCAGCTCCTTGTGGTCTCCTGGGCCTCGATGGTTCCTCTTTTACTTCTTCTCCTTCAATCTCATCATCGCTGCCTTCTGCTCTCAGATCACTTTCTGCATCAACAGTAATTTCCTCCGCATTTTTGCTTGGTGTGCTGTCCCGTCCCTGAAAAAGAGTTTTCGTTAAATGAAATGTAAGCATCTAAAAGTAGCTCAAGCCACTTGCGGTCAAATTCTAGCCTATCAGATATCAGAATTTCTTGTTGACGTAGATCAGCTACCCAAATATGGTGCGGCACGTGTCATGGCCTATTGTTTTTGCTCGGCTATTTCTATAAAGGGCTTAGGTATGCTTAGATCCCCTTTAAAATTGAAATTAAAAAGATTTACCGGTGGCTCGTTCTTCAAAACGTTTGCCAATATCAACTGGCAAAATTACTTGAAAGTCCTTGATCTTAGGCTGGAATTATTTGATTTTATCCACGTTTAAAAATTCTTATTCAAAGTTTTGGGGAAGGTTATTGGATTATCACAAGAGACACTGGCTGGGCAATTTCCGAAAATTTGCCCTTGCTTTGATCTGAACCCACAGATCAACAAGGTGAGGTTTTTTCCATTTTCACAAATTGGTAACAAGTGAAAATTGCTTCGAATGCCATAATCCACACAAAAACGATTTCAATCAAAGGACTCAATTTAGCTCTCCCTGCTTTAAAAAGTTTACACTCTTTCCTTGTTGACATTTCTTATGAAACGCCGAAATGAACATACCTCAATTTTGTCTTGTTCGCTTTTATTCGCTTCTTCCAGTAACTGTTCGAGATAACTTTGATTTCTGTATTTCGCTATGTAAACCTAAAGCAAGAAATATAAAAACGGATAACAATAGCCTTGTCTAGTGATAGTAGCTTGCTGATGACAGCCTTTCAAGAAAAATGTTTATTTTTAAATCGGCCATGGGTAGCTAGACACTGCTGGTGTGCTTCTATGGAGGAGCACTACAACTAATATGTACCTGCGGAGGAATAATTTATATAGTTCTGCGGAGGAGACGAGCTCCTCCATAGTAGTAAATAATGTTTTTCTCCTCGGCAAAAGAAGACAGCTGTGGAAATCAAGCACAACTACCCATGAATCGACGAGTAAATAGCAACACAATGTGCTGTGATATTTCGACTAGACTTATTACATGAGTCATTTTTTCCGCTCCATTCCCCAACGATACCCCCCCCCCCCACAATACCCTTTCCGTTTCAACGAGGTTCAAGCTTTAGCGGAATGACTGAAGCAAAACTTCGACGAATATCATCAGTCTAATTCACGACAACAAAGAGTTGTAGAATAGTTATGGCAAATCACCCAAAAATTTTAAGAGCCTAATATTAAAAGTCGTTTACCTCATAGAGCTCTTGCAGTTCCGTTTCCAGTTTCTCATACTCATCCATGAACGCAGGCCTTTAGCAAAGAGAGTATCGAATCATTAATGAGAAGCTGAAGGGTTTAAAGGCAGGTAGCGCGAAACACTAACAAAAACTTCGAAAGCATACCCTACTTAATTTTTGTTTGCAAATAAATTTTGTGCAGTAACTATTCAGTATTTTCTTTTGCATTCATAGGATAATGTATTTAGTAAAGGAAATATTCCGTATATATACCGGGTGAGCCAGAAAAAAGTTCCCACTTTCGAAAATTCGTAGCACCACGAGTACTTCATGGATTTGAACGATTCAAATTTTAGTTAAAAGCCAAAAGATCAAAGTATTTTTGTGATTTTTCGCGTCTTCTTACAAGCACTGGTAAATTCAACTTTACAAAAATTTCGTGGTTGCAAATGGACTGAAAAGGGCCTAAAACACTTGATCAAATCATTAGAACGCTCCTCACACACAACAATATGCACAGGCGTTTCACCTCTCTCAAGAGTGATAAGACATAGATTTTCAAACAGATACTAAAGATTTTCAATCCCATGGCAATAGATGTGCAGACGAGATCTCTCACACACGAGAAATTGCTTTTTCTCTATTGTTCTGAGCGAGGAGTTCTTTATGATTTGATCAAGCATTTTAGGCCTTTTTCAGTCATTTTGCAACCATCAAGTTTTTGTAAACTTGAATTTACCAATGTTTACAGTGCTCGTAAGAAGGCGAGAAAAACAACCACAAAAATACTTCAATGTTTTTGCTGTCAAGCAAATATTGATTCATTCCAATCCATCCAGTACTCTTTATGCTATTGATTT
This sequence comes from Aurelia aurita complex sp. Pacific, assembly GCA_004194395.1. Lineage (NCBI taxonomy): Eukaryota > Metazoa > Cnidaria > Scyphozoa > Semaeostomeae > Ulmaridae > Aurelia > Aurelia aurita complex sp. Pacific. Next base: position 52,267 of record REGL01001299.1, read on the forward strand.
TCCAAAATGGGAAACTTTCTTCTCTCTCACCCGGTATATGAACGTAAAAAATAAGCGGACAATTTTACGAAAAGCCAGTAGAATTATGATTATTACCTGACGCTTTCCAAGCTACGTAATCTCTTCTGGTTTCGTTCCAATTCTTGTTTTTTCTTTTCAATTTTTGCTTCTAAGTTTGCTTCGTCAGATGCAATAT
>REGL01001300.1:3006-14213 GCA_004194395.1 Aurelia aurita complex sp. Pacific
GGGAAATTTTTTATAGTACTGCGGAGGAGATATCTGCGGGGGAAATTTTTATAGTACTGCGGAGGAGATATCGGAAGCGAAGAGAGAAGGAGAGAGAAGAATTAGTTTATTCATTTTTTCATAGTTTAATTAATATTTTCGTCCTTTCGATATCTCCTCCGCAGTACTACAAAAAATTTCCCCCGCAGATACATATCATCCAGCGCTCCTCCATAGAAGCACACCAGCAGTGTCTAACTACCCATGGTTATTTCGCAACGAGCAAAGTTTTGCCATGAATGTAAAAAGTAGTACAATACAGAAACTTCCCTAGAGTACTGCCACATGACTTGAAATGCGCGAACAAGCCTTTGTAGACTTTTTCAATTCACATAGAAACCGTAGGGGCATTGAATCTTCAATAAAAGAAAATTTAGCGAAAGACAATAACAAGAACAATTGAAAAAGCAGATTTTGGTGTTTTCAGGTCGTTCTTACAACAATCACTATTGTTATTACTATAGTCTCTCGGCCAGAATTTCTATTGTTCGAGGTTCAGTGCCTTATCGGTTTGTTTGTGGCCATAACTCCACCAATCCTGGAGATATTTAAACCGGCATCCAAACTTTTACTCCCAAACATCTGGAGAGTAGATTGCTTTTATAAAATTCGAGAAATCTCAAGCAGTTTTTTGTCCTGGTTGCGTTTTATGAAGGTAGGTAAAATTTAGGAAAATCTTCACGGGTTTCTTTTGTCTACCTCGCTTTTTAGCCGCCTGATTGGTCCGCGAAAATGAGGCTTTCGCGGTTTCGACCATGGGCCACGAGCAATCGGCTATGTACGACGAATGATTCCTATGCTATTACGATCTCATCCGAATTTTCTCACATAATGGATACTATTCTTCACACTTGAATCATGAAAATGAAATGAATACCCTTCCTGATGCCACGTCCCCAATACAGAAAATATTCGGGGCTATGTAAATTTTTGTTCTTGCATGAATTAGAACTCCCTTCCGCCTCCCTCCTTTCGGTACATAGCAAAATGAAATGAGCCAAATGGGGCCCGTCTGAAAAAGGAAAACCTAAACACTCAATTGTTTTCTTTGGCTTTGCCTCCTTTAGCCACATGCTGGATTCTTTAGAAAGTACCCAAATCATACTAATCTTACCTGTATCGATCAAGTGAAATTAGTAACAATGACCACGCCGATGCAGTCAGTGCAACTCCTTCGACTTGATGAGCAACATAGCACATGGCTTCACCATATAGCCAACCTTTGGTATCTGTGATTAACTCATTCAACATGAGCATGGGTGCAAACACAGATGACAAGAAATCAGCACAGGCCAATGATAAGATGAGAATATCACTACTTGTGCGTCTCTTCTTACGAAATCCAATGACGTACAGCACTATACTATTGCCAGTGCCACCAATAAAGACCACCATCCCATAGAAGATGTAACAGAATATCTTGGCTGTGCCTCGAACGAGAAAGAACACGGGCTGTGATCCAGCATTCATAGTTGAATTTGTTGATAAGATGCTGGTATTGGAACAGTTTTTATAACTTTGGTTGAAGTCCATGTTCACAAAACTGCTTGTAACATTGGCCATCGTTCATTCTAAGCTGATCTCACCATAACATTCCGAGTAATATCGTTCAGCTGCATTTGATGCCGTGCTCAGAGATACCTAATTTTTATATTCTTATTAGCAAAACAGGCATATTCATAATCTAACAGCTCTTCAAGCTTGTTTCATTTCAAAGGCCTTTTTAGAAGATTTATGCTGCTGCATGTGTCATTATTCTAAAGCTGCAAACTGGACAAATTTTATTAGCACATTTCAGCATTTTTTAAGCAGTTTAATTAAAGAAACGGCATGTTTCAGAGATAAAATCACGAATATCTATTGGACAATGGTGCCGATTTGAATCAAATTGAATTGCATATTGAGGTTTTCCCTCGTGTCAATCTTTAAACCATGCAGATTGCTATGAAAGCTGAAGTACAGCCTTGCCCCAAGTCTGTTTCCTAAGTCCATCTGACCTATCTCTTTACGGAATGTTGTAGTTGTGGACCCAGGAATTGTGGGATAGGGATTCCTTCCTTTCTCTTTTTTTTTCGGTGAGCCTGATCTCAGGCTAGGGAGAATAACAAGGAAAGATAACGTTACAATAGGACTCGCTACTTTTTATTGACACCTAGATACAAAGCAATTTGTGATTGCAGACAAAGGGAATTCCATGCTCGGCTTGTCAATATATAAACAAAAACAAAGCAAGCCGCAAAAAATGCTCTGAAACCCAGGTCGCTAGCTCGCTCGTTGTGCATTCCAGAAATGGTTTTTAAGAGCAAATATTAGCACATATCGAAAGAAGAAGGATATATCTAAACTTCTGCCTCGGGCATTTCGTTTTTGTCGTACAGAAGCTGAGCAGTGAGCGTTTTAATTACACCTAAAAAGTATGAGAATTGAATCCCTCCCAATTGGCTTCTGTACAAAATAGATAAAATGCCCGAGGCAGAAGTTTAGATATATCCTTTTTCTTTCGATTTGTGCGAATATTTGCTCTTAAAAACCATTTCTGGAATGCACAACGAGCGAGCTAGCAACCTGGGTTTCGGGGCAATTTTTGCGGCTTGCTTTGTTTTTGTTTGTCTTGACCAACCGAGCATGGAACTCCCTTTGTCTGCAATCACAAATTGCTTTGTATCTAGGTGTCAATAAAAAGTAGCGAGTCCTATTGTAACATCATCTGTCCTTGTTAGGGAGAATGGCATTCCCTTCAATGCTTTTTCTGCATTAGTGGCAATCACTTTTCAATCTCCTAAGAGGACCAAGATCAACACATGCTAAAAAGCATTCAGGTCATTGCTGTAAGGCTAAACAAGGACAGATAATGTTACAGTAGGATCAGCTACTTTTTGTTGATACCCAAGTGCAAAGCAACTGGTGATCGCAGACATTCTATGCTTGGTTGGTCAAATCATAAACAAAACAACGCAAGTCGCAAGAATTGCTATGAAACCCAGGTAGCTAGCTCACTCGTTGTACATTCCAGAAATTGTCCTGAAGAGCAAACACCAGCATAAATCCAAAGAAGAAGGATATATCTAAACTTCTGCCTCAGGCATATTATTTGCTTTATTCAGAACCGGATTGACAGGCGATTCAATCCTCCTATTTGTTGGATGTAATTAAAACTCTTACTGTTCAGTGTCTGAACCAAACAACAAAAAAGTGCCCGAGGTAGAAGTTTAAATATATCTTTCTTCTTTCAATATATGCTCATCTTTGCTCTTAAAAACGATTTCTGGAATGCACAATGAGCGAGCTAGCTACCTGGGTTTCAGAGCAATTTTTGCAGCTTGCTTTGTTTTTGTTTATAAGTTGACCGAGCAGGCATTAAATTCCCTTTGTCTGCAATAGTAAATCGCTTTGTACTTAGGTGTCAATCAAAAGTAGCGGATCCTATTTTAATAATATCTGTCTTGTTTGAAAGGCTGACATATTAGGGAGATTCTGAGGGGGGATTCTTTTTCGTTTATAGACAAGAGAAGGGCTAGCCATCCCAGGCGAGGTACTGATACAGAGTACCCAAGAGTTAGTTTCATGATGCAGCATGTTTTCAGTGTGAACGAAGGCGGGCTTGGGCTTACAGAAACAACAGAATCGATGAAGTACAGTAGAATTCAAATGGCCTCAAATTGCTGGCGCCATCATGTTTAGCGCTGCATGCAACTACAAGAGGTATTTTTAATTGAATTGCTTTACTGCTGATTTCCAGTCAGTGGAATTTTCCGAGCGGGCGGAGTTTCTGTTGTATGCAAAAGAAAAACTCGCTCTGGAAGTGAATAGAAAGTTACGGCTGAGCCAACTTTTATTGTCTAAAATTCCGCCCGCTCGGAAAATTCCACTGACTGGAAATTAGCCTTTAAAGATACCAAAAATGCTAATAAAATTTGGTCTAGTTTCCAGCTTGAACAAAGAAACACTCTAAAATAGCACTGTTTCTTTGGCTATGCACTTTTGAAGGCGTGGAATCAATTTTGATTTGAATGAGATATTTTTACATTTTCTTCTTCTTTGCTATTGCAAGCTTTTAACCTATTTGGAATGAAAACGCTCCATTCTATGGATTCTTAGATCTTAAATATGCATGTGTTTGCAGAATCTACCGGGTGAGTCAATAAAAACTATTCCCGTTTGAAAGGCTACAGCTCCGTACATATTAAGGCAACGGCATTGGCGAATATACCATTTAACAATGGACATGTTGAATCATTTTCAGAATTTTTCCTGGCTGAAATTGGTCACTCCGTTCAGATTTTACACGGGATTTTCTCGAGAAGGTTCCTTCGAGAAACCTTTGGATTGTTTTTATTGACTCAGCTGCTATAAAAATCAAATACAACTGAACGACATTGCTCACAAGTGAGATTCTGTGATTGGGTCAGTTTGACTGTACGATGAATAACGTTTCATGCAGTCTCTCGATTGCGAGGATGTACTTCAACCAAAGTTATGAAAATTGTTCCAATCCAAGCGTCTCATTGAATATTTAGTGGCACAGAAAAGACACTACCCCTGCTACGCGTATCCACCAAACCATGTTGAAATTCTATGATTTTTGCAGTTGATAATATACACCCCACCCCCTTGTAAGCGCATCCACCACATTTGGGATAATATACCGCATCCGCATGGCCATTGATTTTTCTCAATCAGTTTGGAGGGTAAATTACTGACGAACGGGCGGTACGTTTATATTTTGCAAACAAAATATAAAGAATGTGTCGACGCATAATTCATTTTCCACGCGGGCGGTGATGAGAATCTACGAATTTATTTTATATGGCCTTATGAAACAATTCATTCTAGACAAATATGATGTAATGTGTAAGCTCACATTACGGACCTTCTACACATTTATGACATAAATTCTCAAGAATTCTCAGAAATCTTAAGAATTTTCAAGACTCCTTCACATTATGAAGGAATTCTTGAGTCAGATGACATGAATGTACATACCAGAATTCAACAAAGATTAACAAGAAATTAACAACAGCAAGACCTGTTATGGTTGATGTTCATACGCTGATAGGCAGTTGAGGTGAACCACAACCAGTTCGGACGCGCCATGTAGCAAGAAAATGTTGCTGCTTTTTGAATCAACTTATCAGCATAAAAATGATTTTACAAAACAGAAGGGGGTATTATAATCAAGCTGCTCAAGAGTCCTATCACCAAATATTCTTGCCATTTACATGGACATGAGCTACCTAAGAGATTTCGCAAACTTTGTGCTGTAGAATTTTTATGGGTACATAGCAAGAAGTTTTGGCATTCTACCCACAACTGCACTCATTTATTATGAGGTGTCCATCTCCTATAGAGTCTGCTACTGTACATTCATGGTGAATTATTAGTTATTGTTTAAAAGCTCTCCGCAGGAGCTAGGAATGTTGAAGCGCGAGCGAAGCGAGCGCTTAACTTCTTAGTCTGCAATAAAACAAGACAATTTTCAACGGTATTACCTTGATATTCACGGAGCACATTTTTTTCAATGCCGGGCCATTTTATTGCCTAACCTGGTAGAGTAGCTTCAGGGGTACCGGCAAATATACGCCCGGCTGTACTTCCCTGAAAGATACTCCGGAAATCACCTTATTTGTGAGTGTCCAGATAGGGAAACAGTTAACCATGATGAGTTGACCAACCTTAAAAGTTGATGGCTTGTCTTCTTTATTTTCATACCTGATTAAATAGTATCGTTAGTTACTTATAGCCTATTCATTACTGTGCTCTGAATCCTATTTTGAAGCGTGGTCCGTCCCACCTCAAAATTACTGTTTCACTTATAGATTCTTTGTAGAAATATTTACTTTGGTCACATCGTGTTGGCTGGTGTATATTTGTAGACTACATAGTTAAAACCAGTAATACATCATCAAGACAGAGTCAATTTTATTAACTCTGAAGTCAATCTTATTGACTCTGATCAAGAAAATTACTTTTCACAATTGCAATCTTTGCACTGAGTCGTTTCAGGATTTGAGTTCCATTGGCATTTACACATGTACCCAAGGGCGGTCAAATACTGTAAAATCCTTGACCTGGGACCAAAAGTAATCGAACCCGATTTTTGCTGAAGTTTATGAAGGAAACCCCACAAAATTGAGACATAGAGACCATTTCATTTCATTTCATTTCTTGAGACATAGAGACCATTGAGACCATTTCAGATGTTCTAGTAAACTGCCTAGTGCTTTTCGAACTCTTGCCTCGTCATATTATGACTTTTATTAGCATCCGTTTGAATGCTAAAAACTTTTTTTGCTGAATTTTCATGCAGCGTTGTGACCAGTATCTTGAGTTAAAGGACAAAATCCAATAGACCTTCTAGCTATTCTACAAAAGAGTCGGGATCGAGCGTAATTTTTATACATTTTATACGCGACGTTCGATCGAGTGGCGATACAGTTTCTATTGTGCACATTCGGAAATCCTTCAGACTTTTGTTTAGAAAAATATGGCCATTCATTCATTTCTCGGACCTACCCATCCTTTTCCAGTTCATGTTAGGAGCATAAAATTTGAAAAAGGAACCGAGGTCAGTCAGCTTACAAAGCAGATTTCCCCCAGACGACTTCAACTCTATCCCTACGTTAAGTTTTAGCAAAAAGTTGACTGGAAAAGGATCAGGGCCGAAGCCAGTGGGGGGCTGGGGGTGGAGCGCCCCCCAGAAGGCCATTTGTCGGAAGTTTAACTCCACCTGTTGGATTTTTGTTGTTGTTACAGGCCCACATTTAGAAGATTTTACTGGGACAATGATGCATAGAACATGAATTTATTGTCTTTCGAGGATAAAATTTGACATGGATTTGAATCTACAGCATTTTTTCCTTCATATTGACCAATTTTGAAGGCTCCAACCTTGAAACTACTAAGTAATTCCAAAATCTAGTCATTAAAGGAGCACATCAGTCCTTTGGTGCATGTTTTAACGTATGTTCCTAAAATTGGGGTTGTTGCTGTTGTTGTTGTTGATTTTAGAGCGTCGGAAAATTTTGGTTCTTTGCCCCCCTAAGAATTAAGGCTGGTATCGGGCCTGAAAAGGATGGCGATTATTTCACCATAAATGATAAATGCAGGCTTCTAGATTTTCATTAAATCTGGTTTTTTGAATCGTGGCTTTGAGTGACAATGCAGCATCTCAAAAGCCTTTGAACTAGAGGGTGACACAAAGCAGTTGTTAATACGCTGGGTAACAGAGGGGTCCAACGAAGATAAAAATGATAAAATGAAATTAAAGAAGTTGTTGATAACTATTGATTTCAGAGAGCAAAATGTGCAGTTTTGTTGCATCGCCCGGTAGTCGTGGTGATATGATAGCTGGTCATGTGTATGCTCATCATCATCATCATCATTTAAAATATTTATACAGGTTAAAAAAGTTTCAGAATAATATCTGGTTTTCAAACTGACCTGTTAAAAAAATGCTGGTACCAGTTTATCAAAAAAATGTTATCAGTTGTTCAAATTCATCGCTCATTTTGCTAAATGTTACCGAAGATATTTATTAAATATTTATCTGTCACTGATAAGACTGTCCTTTCTTTGCAGACCAAGCGTTCTCTTAGGCCCCGTTCACACTGCTCCGTATTCATATGAAAACGGATAAAAATGTATCTGTTTTCGCCTTGCGTTCACACTGCTCCACCATGAAAACGGATACTTTTGAAAACGCACTTTGAAAACAGAGACTTTTGAAAGCGCAAATACGCAGTATGAACACCGAAATCGCAAAAACGGATACTTTTGAAAACGCTAACAACAACAACAACTGGTGAAGGTGAAGTTACGTTTTTCAGCGCCAAGCGCTGGGATCGCAGAAATAGAGCAGACTTAATCGAGTCCTCCACCCCTTGTCATGACGCTCAAGTGGTGGGGTCCTACCGGGTATCAAACCCACTCTGCCTGACTGTTCTGGCTTTAAAGTCAGAGGATTACACCACTGCGCCACAACAAAATTGTTCGAGAGGAATGGATGATGGCGGGTGGAAGCATAGCACTGGGGAGGCTTGAATAAGGAAGTGAAGGGGGAGTATGGAAAACTCTCCCCACCCTAGCCCTGTCGAATAAAATGTCCCAAAAGTATGCCCTGTCGACTAAAAATTTTGCCAAAAGTATATATATCAATTGTTCCAAGAGAACTCTAAAATAATTTGGTGTTCCAACGTCTCAACATTATCTGACTCACCCGGTAGTACTTATTTTTATAATGGGAAATTAGATGCCCACGAATACGAACAATTGGAGTGTTTAGGACACGTAATTTTGCGTTATCGTAAATCTCACACGACGTTTAATTTGAGACAAATGCTCGAATAGTTTCATGAACGAACTAAGGCCTCAAATTTGATATTTTGCGTATCATTCTGATTTTACAGCAGAAGAAATGCACATAAAAATCAGAATTGCTTTTCAGGCAATTCTTGTTCTAATAATCCCTCCTTGTCCAGTTCTGTCGCAGAACACCGCCCCTTGTTCTCCGCCCCTTGTGAAATTGTGACTGTCTATGCAGGGATGGTATCACTAGAGCCAGTAAGAATATCAAGCCTTGTGATCATCTCCCATGCTTGCTTTCTGCACACCCCCCCCCCAACAATTTCTTTCTTCGAATAACAAAGTACCCTCCAAAACATTATTAGCAACAGCCAATAAAGGACTTGTCTTTTGTTTCTCCTGCGTAGAAAATTTTGTACCGTGAGTGGATAACAATGGATGACGACTTCTGTTGACGTCAACCCTGAACGCAGTAAACGTGAGTCTGTTTTCCAGGAATATCATTGGCGGAAACCATGAAATGTTCACTGTGTGTTCAGTTATGCGCGCCATGTCAACGTTCTTTCATCGACCTAAAGCCTTGCAGCTGCTGCGCAGCGCAAATCAATTGATGACAGGAGGGAAAACCTCAATATGCAATTCAATTTGATTCAAATCGGTACCATTGTCCAATAGATATTCGTGATTTTATCTCTGAAACATGCCGTTTCTTTAATTAAACTCCTTAAAAAATGCTGAAATGTGCTAATAAAATTTGTCCAGTTTGCAGCTTTAGAATAATGACACATGCAGCATAAATCTTCTAAACAGGTCTTTGAAATGAAACAAGCTTGAAGAGCTGTTAGAGTATGAAAATGCCTGTGTCACGACCTCTTTTCTTCGACTTGACTTCGACTTAGTTAGGCCCGTGCATCTACATTCTTCTTTTGGGTTCGTTCAAGTAATCAGTCAATATAAATAAAGAAAAAACAACCAACGGCATCAAACAACCATAACTATATGCAAAGAAGCTATTTACGAGTTCCTTCCTCTTTGCTACTTTACATGAAGACTCGTACCAGTTTCACTTCTTCTGTCTGATCTAACCTTCTCCTCCAAAATCGCCCACTCCCTCTCTCGCTTTGTACTTCTGCTCTCTTTTCTCAACAATAAAACTCTCCTCAAAAACGAGGTTACTATACAGACAAAAGACCAATCGTTACACCTGTTTTGCCAATAAGAATATAAGAATCAGGTATCTCTGAGCACGGCATCAAATGCAGCTGAACGATATTACTCGCAATGTAGTGGTTAGATTAGCCTAGAATGCATGATGAGTAATGTTACAAGCAGTTTTGTGAACATGGACTTCAACCAGAGTTATGAAAACTGTTCCAATACCAGCATCTTATCAACCAATTCAACTATGAATGCTGGATTACAGCCTGTTTTCTTTCCCGTTCGAGGCACAGCCAAGATATTCTGTTACATCTTCTATGGGATGGTGGTCTTTATTGGTGTCACTGGCAATAGTATAGTGCTGTACGTCATTGGATTTCGTAAGAAGAGACGCACAAGTAGTGATATTCTCATCTTATCATTGGCCTGTGCTGATTTCCTGTCCTCTGTGTTTGTTCCAATGGTCATGTTGAATGATTTAATCACAGAAAATTCTGGTTGGTTCTATGGCGAAGCTATGTGCTACGTTTTTCCTGCAGTTTCACCTGCTTCATTATCTGCATCGGCATGGTCGTTAGTGCTAATTTCACTGGATCGATACAGGTATTGCCTTACGTTTACGTTTACGTATAGGTATGCCATATGTTTATGCGGCGATCGATATATGTATTACTGCCATTGCATTGACATGCGTTTTTACGGAAATTAATACAACAGGTTACACTTGTGCGTTTACGTCAGGTTACTACCATGCGTTTACGGAGATCGATACAGGTATTACTACCATGCGTTTACGGAGATTGGTACAGGCATTACTGCCACACGTTTACAGCTGTGTTGTGCAAAATGAGCACTGGCATTAAATCTTTGAAAAACAGTGCACAATTCGTTAATGCATCGTTCGTTTGATTTGATTTACCGAACATAGGGCTCAAATCTTTGGAAAGGTCGGTGTAAAATTTTATTGCCGTTTTCTTTGAAATAAATAGCTTGGAAGAAACTTAGGGTTTTTTGCTGTAAACCTGCCGTGGCAATTTATTGATATCTTGATTAGTTTCAATATGGCGGCATTTGCTAAATTTGAGGCTATGACGTCATCAAATTTCTAAATCCTAAACTACAAAAGCTACAGATTTCTGCTTGCCACCATATTGTAGACCTCCATAAACTTTTGTTTTCTTGAAGGCTATGTAATGTTTCCTCTATTAGTTTAGGATTTACAATGATTTAAATGTTTTCAAAATTTTCGATGAATTTTTTCAAAAATTATCAAATTGCCGCCAATTTGAAAAAGATAAAGATATCATAAAATTTCCACGGCAGATTTACAGCCAAGTACCATAAGTTCCTTTCAATCAATCCAATTCAAAGAAAAATATAATATAATTTTACACCGACCTTTTTGAAAGATTTGAGCCCGATGCTTTAATACCGGCGGGTTCGTCAAAATAATCCATGCACCTTTGGCAGAAAAATATAAATCATACACTGGATGGATTTTGAAGCGAAAAGCCTCGATTAGATTCTACGATTTTTTGCAAATTTGTTTTTAGGTTTTGGAGCTTTCAGCGAGTTTCTTAAACAAAGCAAGTTTCAAAACACTGACAACGATAAAAAAAACATCGATCAAATTTTCTAAAGATTCGACTTGAATGACCATGAATGACTAGACAGGAATGGACAAAGAGAACATTTTTTCGTGGTGATTT
>REGL01001300.1:25981-37200 GCA_004194395.1 Aurelia aurita complex sp. Pacific
GTTCAACTTATTTTGTCGTTTTACCCCTTTAGTGCAATTGAGAGACATGGTCACTCCGCGTTAGATGCACCTTTCTGTTTGAGCATTCTAAACGTATTAGATAGACCTTGCTGTACAATTTATAGAGGGGTCATCCTTGGGTCTTCCATTTTCCAGCACTGGCAGAAGTTGCTGTGGCGCAGTGGTGCAGTCAGAACATTCGGGAGGACAGGGCTCGATCCCACGTAGGGCCCCACCACTTGAACGTCATGACAAGGAGGGGTTGCATATTCGATTATTTCTTCTTTGTTTCTACAATCCCAGAGCTTGGCTTGGTGCTAAGAACCGTAACTTCACCTTCTAACTACTCAGTTCTGGGCTGTTCTAAATAACGAAATGGGGAGTTCTAAAATCTCAGTTTTGGAATATTGTACTCGATAGTTTTGGAATATTTTACTCGAAAGTTTGCTCTCCTCAAAAAATTTCCGAACATTCTCTGCAATGCTTGTTTGAAAAAATGTCGCACCATGAACCAAATCTTTTCTCTAAATGCTGATAATACAATGCTAATGGTATTTCACACAGTGAGGAGCCCATTCGAGAGAGGGCAAGGGACCGCTCTCCTCAGGTCGCACAAAGATAGCTCTTTGAATTCTTCAAAATCCTTTGAAAAAGTAGCACAAGGGCAATGAGCAATTCGTGAAGCCAGGGGCGGACTGGCCAGTCGGGCTACCGGGCTGGGGCCCGAAGGGCCCCCATCAGCAAGGGCCTTCTTGGGCCCCTTCTATACTTCAAAAAAAATGCTTTAAGATGGCTGTTTTTGGCTCAATCTTTACAACTTGCAAAGCAACCAAATGAAAGCAATGAAAGTGGTTATGAAAGGCCCTGTAATAATTCTTTCAACAGTGAATTTTTGGTTATCTAAAAATGTCCAAAGAATGCAACTGGGCCTAGCCTGCGTGCAGACTCTACTGATTTCTTTTCAGAGAGGTTTCCCCTCCAGTAGAGAGACCTCTCTGGAGGAGAAACCTCTCTGTCTCTCTGAAAAGAAATCAGTAGAGTCTGCACGCAGGCTAAACTGGGCCCCGATGAACTGAATGACTTTCGACTGGCACTGGCAGACGAACAAGTTCTGAGAAATTTGCGATGTAGAAAACGGAATGCTTCAGGCCAAAGGGGCCCAATAGAGACATGGTCGAGGTTTGAGGAACATGTGTAGAAAACAGGGGTCTTTCTCACTTAACCTCCGGCCCTTGCGGCCCTTGCCAGCCTGTTCACTTTAAACAATACTTTTCCCTACAGTTACACTCAATATACAGCAACTTAAAAAAGTCCTATTATTTGCAATGATAATTTTCAGATATGGAATAAAAATTGCCACTTTAAAGCAAAGATGAATAAAGAAAGAATGATAGATAGAAAAAGCTTTTAGTGGATGACTTGACAAAAAGTTGTTTTCGGTGATTTTCAAGCTTCTCCCAAGAAAGCTTTTTGTCAGCAGCAATCCTTACCTTCTACAAAAGGCTAAAATTATCATATGTGAAGCATTTCCAATGATCTGAAGCACTTTTCGTTGAAATTTATCTTTGAAAAAGCAGTGGCGTGGGAACAGATGGGGTTGGGGGAGCATTTACCCTCACTTCTGTCAAACCTTTTAAGAAACGAGGAGAGAGTAGTTGGGAATAGTTAGGGTAGAACAAAAACTCTTATGAGAAATGCTGCAAAGTCACTAGGGGCATCGTTCTAAACCAAACTAAAGGTTGGCATTTTCCAAACATTTTTCTAGACAAATCATCCGAGGATTGTCGATGCTTCCATTTTGGAACCAGGCAAACTGGATTAAGAGAAACGCTCTGAGACAAAAATAATTGTGTTTGCGCAAAATATTCTGAATTTGGGCATCCATAGAAAACTGTGAAAAAATTATGTAAATGTCCAATTTGGCATTGGTAAGAATTGGATAAAGACAAACATTCTAAGCAAAAGAAAATGATGAATTCATAAAAGCAATTGTTACAACATGATCAAAACTCTATTTTAGCGCCAGCTAATATGGGATCTGTAGAAGTGTTCTAAGCCAAAGCAAAGGGAGTGACCTCGAACATTTTTCAAGGCATTTGCCCCAGATCCCATCATTTTGCTGAATTCAAATTTTGCCGTGGCCAAGCCACGGCGTAAGTCCCCGCATCATGTTGTAGCTCGTTGTTCTTGTGTTCAACTTATAGATGCTCATAGGTCTATATCAAAAATTGCATTCTTCAATAATAGCTTGCTTGAGAACATACATAGCAAAATGCAGTGCATCGATAGACCACTCAAATTACTAGAAATTATTTAAAATACCATTTTAAGCCAGTCTACAGAGTGCGTTTGCAAATTTTTTCGGGGGAAGTACGCTGGACGCCCCAAAATTGTTCGGCTCGCTTCTCTTGCCTTGGTATTGGGCCCCTTTCTTGCTCAATCGCCCGGGCCCTAATTATACTGCCAGTCCGCCCCTGCGTGAAGCAATTGCAAACTTCTCCCTAACCGATTTTAGGCATATCTAAGTAACAGAAACCAACATTTTTCGCTCGCATGTTTACAAAGTTTTTTTTTATCAATGAGCTTCACATTTATTGGATCACTTATATAAAAGATGTTTGGGGAAATCCTCATCAAGAATTTATAAATGAAATGAAATTGGGCAATTCTAAATTTTCCGTACGAGGATCCCTGAATAGCACATGGTCACGCTGTATGCTGTATTCGTATATTTGTACCATCATTTTTGCCGCGGAAAATGGGCCCTAGTGGTTAGTTTGGCCCACTAGTCAAATTTTCTTAAAAGATGCCTTGCGGCTTTGACACTGCAAAACTTACACAATAGTTTATACATGTTATGTCGCGGGCGTGATAATCAAGAGAGAAAACACCGTGAGTGGTCACTGAAGGGGTACTGTATAACAGTAACCTTAAAGTCGTCCACCAAACACCAGAGATATGAGTTCACAAGGTCAAAAAACAATTCAAAAGGTATTATTCTTTTCAAAAGTAGGAAGTTTAAGTTCAAAGTTGAAAATTCTTTTGCATGTGATGTCAGATCATAGTCCCATTCTCAAAAGCTCTGGTTTCAGGCAAGGTTTCAGGTGCACTCCAGCTTTTGTTTCAATTATTCCTGAAATGACTTTCTTTTGAGGAATTGGTCGTTGGAATTCCATTTGTATCAAAGACGAGGAAAAGGACAAGAAAGGAGCACATGCACGCTCATTCTCAAAACCTCTGGTTTTGGGTGCACTGTAAATTTTGACTTAGCGAGCTCGTACCTCCGGTGTTTGGTGTACGATTTTTATTCGCAAGGTATGTGCATCTTGGTCATCTAGGTTGAAGATTGGTAAATTTAGCTGTGAACGCGGTGAGTAATGATATCTTGGGGATATCTTATCGTTTTGTTCCTATTAGGATTAGATGATATTGCAGGGAAATTTCTCAAAGATATTATGGCAGCTCTAGCAGAGCCTATAACTGAATTTTTCAATCTCTCACCAAATTTCCCGATANGTACAAAATGCTTACAGGAAGTTTTTATCAACAAGGTCAATGACCAATAAGGTCAATAAGGTCAATAGTAAGTCTATAACGCAATGGCTATGTAAGAAAGAATGCTAATTTTACGATCTAGAATGCCAAAACTGCCACGCCCTAGCCATGATTTCAGCCTGATACAATTCTAAACAAAAAAGTACAGGGGGCATGTCCTGCATGACCAAGCCATACCCTGGTATTTTAAAACTGGAGGAAGGCTTTGGTAAGAGAAAATTTTGACCCGGGGTAGGTTTTAGTTTTCTGGACTCTGATAGAAGAGGGTGACTTGGAACAAAGTGATACAGAAGTGAGTGACAGTGAGAGACAATGAGAGTGACGACAGCGAAAAAGATTTTGCTGATCGTGATATAGATGCCAGGCACAAGGACAATTTAATTATAACAAATAGGTATGAGCGAACTGCAATTGCATGGAATCTGGTATTCACTGAGAGGTAAAGTGAAATATATTTTTCAATTTCATGTTGAAAGATTTTACTGTACACAGTTAACAGTGATCAACACTGCAGTAAAACAATGGACATGTTAATGTTAAGAATAGTGCAACTTGCTAGAAATAAAAAACAAGCATCCGAAGGCGGTTCGAAGTTTGGGTAAAATATTTTTTTGGCAATGATTTAGGTTGGGTAATTATTATTTTTATTCATTGAAAGGTTGGGTAAATGAAAAAAAAATTCGATGTTTTATTTCTCTTCGGTGCCAACCTGAGGAATAAATAATGAACGGTCCCTTACTCGATAGTTTTGGAATATTTTACTCGAAAGTTTGCTCTCCTCAAAAAATTTCCGAACATTCTCTGCAATGCTTGTTTGAAAAAATGTCGCACCATGAACCAAATCTTTTTGTCTAAATGCTGATAATACAACAATTTCTCTAAATGCTAATGGTATTTCACACAGTGTGGAGCCACTTGGAAACACTACATTTTGAGGCCCATATTTAGGGATTGTGAAGCTTTCGAACCCATCCTTATGGGCGGCACGTCCCCGTTCAGCTACATATTGGAGTTACCCCCCGGGGGTCCTTAGCCCATGTTAGTATTGATTACTTGATGTTTGGTTTGATGAACCAAGGGGTCAGTTTATGATAGATTGGGGCGAAATTCTCGTTGTTTTGAAGTAAGTCGCAAATTTTTTGTGACATTGATTTCACGTTTGTATTCCCTTTATCGGAACTGATCGTTGATCGTTGAGCAACAGTGGTGGCCTGGCAGGGGGGCCGGGGGGGACCATGGCCACCCAGCGGACTTTTTTAAGGGGGCGCCAAAGTTTAGGAAGGGCGCCAAAAACTTCATGAAGTTTTTTTGTTTTGGTTTGTTTTGCTTCAAAGTATAAAGCTCTTTCTGTGTGACCTTTACCTCTGCTCGTTGTTGCTACTGTTATGGTTTCATTGGTTTCAGCTATAGTCAGTTCTACAGTTGAGGAAAGGAGCGTTTGTAATGATTCTAATTTCACCATTGTCTCGGTTTCGAAGGATATCTGCGCGCGCATCAAAACATATTATTATTATTATTATTATTATTATTATTAACATTATTATTATTTTTATTATTAAACATCTATTTAAAGTAGGCTAAAATAATGAATAGCTAAATTACAGCTAATTAAGGCCTACAATGCAATATACATAATTTACAATAAAAATATTAATATATATTACAGGACAAACATAATTCAGTCTTGCTTCCCCTGCGTGCTTTCTGCACCCCAACAATTTCTTTCTTCGAATAACAAAGTACCCTCCAAAACATTGTTGGCAACAGCCAATAGAGGGCTTGTCTTTTGTTTCTTCTGCGTGCGCAGAAAATTTTGTACCGTGAGTGGACAACAATGGATGACGACTTCCTTTGACGTCAACCCTGAACGCAGTAAACGTGAGTCTGTTTTCCAGCAATATCATTGGAGGAAACCATGAAATGTTCACTGTATGTTCAGTTATGTGCGCCATGTCAACGTTCGTTCATCGAGCCTATTTTAAAGATTATCAATTATGTCATTGTAAACTCTGCGCTAAATACATACAGGATTACTCTGTTTAGTGTGTCTGCGACAGTGGAATTATTATCATTTACAACAGTGGAATGGTACGCTAAAAAACTTCTCAAAATCAAATTTTCAGCAACCAATGAGTATTCATACAGCTCCCAACGGCTTGATGCAATTGGCTGAAATTTGACACTTTTGACAAAATTGCATAGCCCAAATTTAACATTTGAATGAATCTCAAAACGAGGCCAGGGAGCGAAGGGCAAATTCGCTTTATTAATTATTCTGAAGCTAAGGAATGCAAAAGAAATTTGAGACACCTTTTTGCTAGATTAATGTGTTGAGAATGCTGAAATCTCATTGAGATTTAAATGAAATTATCTGGGGGGACAGGGAGGTTCTAGAAGGGTGAAGGTCCAATTTTCTTGTTTTGGGATGTATAACGGACAATTTTTGGATATTTGTATTCTCTTTGGCTCGTAAATATAAATACTCTCCATTTAATGACGAATCAAATGATGTATAGTTTATACATGTTATGTCGCGGGCGTGATAATCAAGAGAGAAAACACCGTGAGTGGTCACTGAAGGGGTCTTGTATAACAGTAGCCTTAAAGACAATTCAGAAGGTATTATTCTTTTCAAAAGTAGGAAGTTTAAGTTCAAAGTTGAAAATTCTTTTGCATGTGATGTCAAATCATAGGCCCTTTCTCAAAAGCTCTGG
This sequence comes from Aurelia aurita complex sp. Pacific, assembly GCA_004194395.1. NCBI lineage: Eukaryota > Metazoa > Cnidaria > Scyphozoa > Semaeostomeae > Ulmaridae > Aurelia > Aurelia aurita complex sp. Pacific. The sequence goes on from REGL01001300.1 coordinate 32,251, forward strand.
TTTCAGGCAAGGTTTCAGGTGCACTCCAGCTTTTGTTTCAATTATTCTTGAAATGACTTTCTTTTGAGGAATCGGTCGTTGGAATTCCATGTGTATCAAAGACGAGGAAAAGGACTGAAAGGAGCACATGCACGCTCATTCTCAAAACCTCTGGTTTTGGGTGCACTGTAAATTTTGACTTAGCGAGCTCGTACCTCCGGTGTTTGGTGTACGATTTTTATTCGCAAGGTATGTGCATCTTGGTCATCTAGGTTGAAGATTGGTAAATTTAGCTGTGAACGCGGTGAGTAATGATATCTTGGGGATATCTTATCGTTTTGTTCCTATTAGGATTAGATGATATTGCAGGGAAATTTCTCAAAGATATTACGGCAGCTCTAGCAGAGCCTATAACTGAATTATGCAATCTCTCACCACATTTCCCGATAGTTGCAAACAAGCGAAACTGAAACCACTTTTCAAAAAAGGATTGAAAGATGATCCCAAAAACTATAGACCAATTCTCTGTTTCCACAACTTCAAAAAATTATTGAAAAAATTATTCACGTCAAGTGCAAAAGTACCTTGATGAAAAGAAAATATTATATAAATACCAATCCGGCTTTCGCGCACATCATTCAACAGATACTTGCCTATCCTACTTGAGTGATAAGATCCATCAAGGATTTGAAAGTGGTATGCCCACAGGCATGATTTTGATTGACCTACAAAAAGCATTTGACACAATTGACCATGAGATTTTCCTAGATAAAATGGTATGTTGCGACTTCAGTGACTCTACGATTTCATGGTTTAAATCTTATCTCCAGGACCGATCATTTTCTGCAAATATCAGAAAAGATTATTCAAACCCTGGTAATTTGTCATGTGGGGCTCCTCAGGGGTCAATTCTTGGTCCACTCATTTTCCTCCTGTGTGTGAATGACATATACGGGCGGTTGACTGTGACCTGCTTCCGCCTGCTTCTGTACGCAGATGATTCCTGCTTACTCTTTAGGGACAACTACATTGAGAACATAGATGCCAACTTGAATAGAAACTTCAACTCTTTGTGTGATTAGTTTTTGGAAAACAAACTCATTTTTTTATAAGAAACTGCTTGTAAGAAACGGTAGGCTCAACTTTTCAAAAGCTAAGAAACAACCCTACCTGAATTGAAATAGCTAAGAAACTTTTTTAATTTATAGTTTTAATTTTCCAATCACCCTCAAAATGTTTTGACACTGTTCAGTTATAGCATCTGTTTTGGCATTATTTTGAGTGCGAATTATGTTTTAATTTATAGTTTTACTGTAATTTTCCAATCACACTCAAAATGTTTTGACACTGTTCAGTTATAGCACCTGTTTTGGCATTATTTTGAGTGCGAATTATGTTATTTACTTGTTTTGAGATATTACCAAGTACTGTGGGAGCCCTTTAGACAAAACAAAATTAACTCTACACTTCCAGCATTCAAAATATAAGAAACACCTAAGAAACTTTTGGTAGCAAAATGGCCCAACAATTTAAGAAACTGCCTACCAGCCCCGGACCTTAGTTTCTTATAAAAAAATGAGTGTATTCATTTTGGAGAAGACAAAACCAAATCTATTCTTTTCGGCAGAAAGAAATGCAAAAACCAAAAAAAGCTTGACATCAGGAGGGGTGAAATAAAAATTAAACAGCACTCAATGGTCACATACCTAGGATGTGTTCTGGATGAAAGTCTCTCTGGGAATTCAATGGCAACTAAAATGCTTGGAAAAATAATTGGCAAGCTGAAATTTCCGTATAGAAAACAAAGCTTTCTGGGTAACTCCCTTCGCAGATTGCTTTTAAATGCTCTTATCCAACCCCACTTTGATTATGCATGCACTTCATGGTTCCAAATGCTGAATAAGAGGTTGTCCAAAAAAATCCAATCAGCACAGAACAATTGCATTCGCTTCTATCTAAATTTAAAAAACACAGCACATGCTGGGGCTACAGAATTCAAAGCAATAAATTGGCTCCCCACAAAGAACAGAGTTGATCAACATACATGTGTAATCATAATGAAATTCTTCAAAGGAACGGCTCCAGCTTATACTGACGAAATATTCCTCCCAATCAACCAAAACCGAGTAAGACGAAGATCAAAGTTTCAATTAAACCTTCCATTTCGCAAAAGTAACAAATGCCTGTAGTGTCGTACTTCCACTACTTCGGGCCAAAAATATGGAATAGCCTCTCTTCTGATTTAAAATCCACACATAATATCAACTCGTTCAAACACAAGATCAAAGACAATTTTTTCCAAAATAAACAGAGAGAAGAAGACAACATATATATGTTCTACTAAAACTGCGCGTCCTCCCCCACATTCATGTTTTCGGCCTTACTAAATTATACGGGACTTCATCCATGATCACACTAACATATATTGATTTTTTTGCAACCACCTCTAAGGGGACCATTATGGAAATAAGGTCAACTCGACCTTTTAATGCAATCTCTGCCACTTTAATTAGGGGTGATTTTAAGTTGTATTGATCAACGCTGTTTTTATGTAAATTGTGTAGTATCTTTTTTGTTATAATTTAAACTTTGGCAAATTTTAACATACATGCATGCATTTCCACTCAAAAGGGGTACTCTTTTCTGAGACGCCCGGTATGATACTTGTACTGCTGGGGCGATGGGGGGGGGGGGTTAACTTCAACAGGCAATTTCAAAGAAGAGAGTAGAGAGTAGATGGGAGCCTTCTCTCTCTAATGAGCTGTTCCAAAATTAATCATTTTTGTCGCAGATAGATTTAAGAGCAAATTTGATATACTTGTAAGTTGCCCCTTTATACTCCTCAACCGAGGAGGCAAAACTCCTGTAGGGGTTTTGGTATATATGTGCCTTTGATAATTTAGAGTTAGAACCCATAACCACTAACCAGAGCAAATTCTGAAAATATGACCTCATAACCATATGGTAAAACTTTGAAATATGGCTTGATAAACAGGGCAAATTTTCCACATGAAACGTTATAAGACTATGCTAGGGTATCATTTGTATAGAGTCAATTGAACATTTGTGAGCTAAATCCCTTTCATGAAAGTTTTTTGTCATAGCCAATAACTACAATAAACTGCTAACATTTACCCATAACTATGGCAAATCTCTGCAAAGCAGACCATAAGCTGGGCAATATTCACATATGACCCATAACCAGGGCAAAATATCGCAAATTAATCCATGACCTGGGCAGGCCCATGCACCCATACCAGGCCCCCTTTTGGAATTATGCCCCCTCTTCCTCAACCACAAATGCTCCCATTGGATGCCAGAACTGAAAGTAGCTCCCAAGATATTAATGAGAAAAAAGTAATTCCTATCATAATGTCATACGAATTCTATTCCTTCATATTTATCATTGTCTATAAATGTTTCATCCATAATGACATTTCCATTGATGTTGAAAACCATGACATATGTACTTATGGCTCCTGCATCTTCAACACTTTTTAACGCAACTATTATCTCATCATTTGTGCCTGGTACAAATTTAAATGAAGAAAAACCATGAGTAGGAATCAATTTTCCAATCAATGTCACTTTAAAATCTTCAAAATTCTCATTGCACGATATCAAAACATTTGTGGCACGTCGTTCGTCAGCTTGGTCATCGTATGTTTCATGACTGGCTCTTCTTGGAAGAAAATACCATCTTCTTTTGGCATGACCCCACATAACAGCTTCATGTATTACGTAACCAGGACTTTTTATGTTCAATGCTGTCTTCACACTCTCATAAACACCTCTCCAATCATGGTGAACAACATCTCCTGAAGGGCCTATACTTTTAACATATTGCGGATTGTAATTAAGAAGTTTTCCAGTTGGGGTTGTCCATTCCTTGCCAAGCCCCCCTACGTATAATGTATTATCTTTCACTGTTAGCCACTCCCCTTTGAATCCTTTTGCAACAGAGCCATCCCCATCTGGTAAAATAACCCAGGGTACAACTTTCCTATCTTTGATCTGATAAACAATACCTGTTCGGTCATCTACGCTATACAATTTGTTATGAAACACAGCTAGTTCTGATAGTTCCAACCCACGTCCCTTTTCTGCTATCTTTGAAGTAAGTGTTATTGTTTCACTTTTCCACTGCACTGAATATTTGCCATCAAAATGTTTCCTCAAAATCCCTTCTCTATAAAAACTTCTCCAATGATTTTTCTTGTCAGGAACTTTTGATTTTTCTTCATCCAAATCTGCAACAATGGCTATCTTGTATTCTACCCAGTTATGCCCTAAAGATGGTTTAGACAGTTCTTCATATTTTGCTCCACAATTCTTAATTCCCATCAGATGCGCAAAATCTCTAACCTTACATACATCTACTTCTCCGCCATCATTTTGTAAGCTAGGCCTACCCTGCCTAGGCCTACTACTACTACTAGGCCTTTTATCAGTGTTACTTAATCCAGTTTTAGGCCAAGCAAATACATACACGACTAATGCAAGGACTGCGGTCAAGATTAGGTACATCAGGGCTTGCTTGAGATCTTTCTTCCTCCAATACGCTCCTCCAGGTAGGAAATAAGCTAACATATTCACGTAATTATCTCCAACTTGCCTTTGATTCTTGCCTAAAAGTAACAACACTTAGGCCCAGCTCCCTAGACTTATGACGATGAGTCTCTTGTTTCCCTGTGCTCTTTGACTTCAAGATGGCGCTTCAGTCAACAGAGACTCATATTATTACTCTGAAAAAGTTGACCCTATTTACCTCAGTGGATGGAGCAACAACAACAACAATTCAACTCAATTAGATGAGCGTAACTTGCGTCAACCTCGTTCCCAGCGGTATCTGTTGGTTTTGCCTTAGCAACAAGGAAACCTTGATCGTTTTGGGGCTGAATGTTAGAGAGGGGGATTATTTAAAATTTTGGCTCAGAGGGGGGAGGGACTTATTAGAGATGGGGCTTAAAA
>REGL01001300.1:53479-82182 GCA_004194395.1 Aurelia aurita complex sp. Pacific
TGCCTACCAGCCCCGGACCTTAGTTTCTTATGAAAAAAAATGAGTGTATACCACAAACAAAAATAAAACTCATACTAACACTCTTTACATTTACAACACCCATTCCACATTATCCTTTGGATTTGTGCATCGGCGTAGGGGGAGATTTGTGGGAATATTAATTCATATTCATTCAAATTCAACATACAGTGTTTACGTATCTTAATTAGTGTTATTAGTATAATTGTTCGAAATTGTTGTATTGGTATTGATATTTGTGTTTTGAGTAATTCTGTAAGTTGACTTTTGTAATGAATGACAGCTTTGGCCCAACACTGTCTCTTTCTCATGGTCCTCTGATTTAATGTGTACACTCGCTCTCGTCTCACTTTTCCATTTTTCCATTTTTCGAGAAATTTTTTTTGTGCTGAACGTTTACAGCTTTGTTCCTTTTGTTTGATTTGATTGCATAGATTCTTGAATAGATTCGATAAAGCTGCTTTCAAAAATGTTTCTTTCTTTGCTGTTTTATGTAAAATCTAATGATTAAATGCACCAAACAGCCAAAAGTGTTTTATCCTTTTTGTTTCCATTTGAATGAATTGAGAAAGACAGACGTGCCAAATCTGTTCACGAGTGCATCAACTGTATCGAATTGCTTTACTTTGTATCACAATTACCTAGCAATGCGACATTTTTTAACAGGCTACTTGCGCTTGCAGAGAAAGACAAAACGAAACAAATTTGCAGAGGTTGCTCAAGGCTGGATGTTTTCAAACAAAATTTGGAGACATTAAATGGAAAATGAAGTCAAATTGATGATTGAATCATTGGTAAGTGAATCATTTAGGTCAAGAATACAAACCAGGGCCAACGTATTAGTTATAATCGGTGAGAAGCTTAGACGCAAATGACATTTCTGACAGAAATTGCTGAAAAGCACCTGTGATTTTAATATCTAATTGAAGAGAAAGGGTTTGAGTTATTTATATCTATGATCGCTGAGATTTTTATCCTTTTATCTTATTTGTAGCGACTTTTATCAATGTTTGAACGAAGGTCAATATTTGTCGACCGGAAAATGAATGCAATTCCGGCTCCAAACACCCATTTCTATAGTAGTATTACATTAACTAAAGACTTACTACCATACGGAGTTATGCATCAATTGATGTACTGTGTTACTAATATCTAACACCTGTTATGTAGTATGACAACAACTGCTGTGGTACCAGCATAACACGACGTGAATGACGTGCATGTTTTGCAGCGCCATATTCTCAATAATGGCGGCAATGTGACGTTTGCTGTGGAATATACTCATGTGCTTTTCCGTGCTGTTTAATGATGTAAGATCACGCAGTTGACTACAAACAAAACTGTTGGAAATTCGGCATGCCATTTTCACGAAAGAAGCTGAAAATTGTAGGCCAAGGAACTGCAGGAAGGAAAAATACGCGATGGGTTACGCCTAGGCCAAAAGCAGATCCAATCGACCGACGAGCTGCCATTGCGTCATTTCAAGAAGCCAGTTTTGAGCGAGACTCAAATGATGTAGTTGATTATATTGATTACGAGGAAACTATCGATGGTTCTGAGTCACAGCAAGAAAACGGAGAAAGGAGGCCCAAGCTAACATATGCACTCGCAAAACAACGGGATTACGAGAACTGGTGTGGCCTAAAAGGACATTGTTGCTGGATGTTGCCAAGAAATGGAAGGACCACCAAGAATAAAGAGTTGCTTGAATTGCAAAATACAGTTCTTGAACGTGAAAGGAGTTTTTCGGTGCAGTGACTGTGGCCCAGCATATCTAGTTTGTGGGGAATGCATCAAAGCTGACCATCATTTCAGACCAAACCACTTACCAGAGAAATGGACAGTAAGTAGCTTGACTCAATCTCTTTGATATCATGTAGAATGTTTGTGGAAAGTAAAATTCACTGCTTATAGATGCAAGACTACTGCATTGAGGCAACAAGTCTTAGATAGGCAGATAAAAAGATCACTGTTTAATGAGCTGTAAGTAAAGAATCTTGCTTTAAAGGGGCTGTGCAACCCGTCATCTCTGCGTGGCTCTGCATGTAAAATCATCTAACAGAGAATAGTAATCCAAAGTATCTACAAAAATCTTGTTGATCGAAGCTTTGGTCGAGGATTTGTTCAATTTTTTAACGCCGAATATGTGAACGTTTTAATGGATATCAAAACTTCCATCACATTTTGTTGACATAGACATAGAAGCTGCAATGAAACTGTCCACCATAAACCAAAGGCTTTAGTCATATGCGCAGGTTGTCCCATACTTTCTGATTGTTTACGAACATCTTGTACAGCCCCTATGAGTCTTAAAGCAAGATTCTTTACTCACCAAGGTGAAGTTGTTATTTTTAGCGCCAAGTGCTGGGATCACAGAAGTAGCTAAGCGCTAATTGTGTCCGTGACCCCTTGTCATGACACTCAAATGGTTGGGCCCTACCGGGTATGGATCCCTGTCCGCCTGACTGCTCTGTCTGCAAAGTCAGAATATTACACCACTGTACCACAGCACAGTGATCTTTTTACCTGCCTATTTAAGACTTCTATTCTCAATGCAGTAGACTTGCATCCATAATCCGTGAATTTTACTTTCCAGGAATTAATTTCTTATCTATGAAACCATAGCTGAAAGATCTTCAGCAGTTTCAGTTTTCATATTTTAAATTCCACTACAGTGCATACAATTTAGCAAAAATAACTTTGCTAAGAAACTCAGAAAAAAAATTACAATCATACAAGAAATTAATACATTGTGTAGATACAAAATGAAGAAAGAGGATAAATTGTATGCAGGGAATTACTTAAAGGAGCTCTCTCAGTAGGTAAACTAATCAAGGCGAGAGTCCCCCATCCCGCCGTACCCTAAGATATTCTCTATTAAAGGGTTTGTGCAAGGTTAAAAGCTTGCATTTTAAAGAGCAGAAAGTCTAAAAATACCCCATTGAAATCGAAATTGCACACAATGTCAACAAAGGGTAGCATAAGAATGAGATTTCTATCTTGCTAAGGAACAATGCTGTGTCTGAATTATTTCTTTGTTCTATTTATAGAAGAGCCTATTTACCATTGCACACTTGCTTTAACTTTAGATGAATTTAAAACCTAAAAAGTAGACAGAATTGCATTTTATGTTGGTAGCGCAGTAGTGTAATCCTCTGACTTTGCAGCCAGAACAGCCAGGTGGACAGGGATCGATACCCAGTAGAGCCCCACCACTTGAGCGTCATGACAAGGGGTCGTCGACTCGATTAGGTCTTCTCTACTTCTGCGATCCCAGCGCCCGGTGCTAAAAACCGCAACTTCACCATCACCTTCATCATGCTATGGAGCCCATATACCTAAACGCGCTGACAAGCCCACACCAGGTGGGCCACCACCCCAAAGAAGGCAACAGCCCACCCAACACAGGACCATCCACTGATCCCAGTACACAGGCCCCATAGCACATTCATAGTTGTGAAATTATTAAATCTAAAAAATAAGTCAGATTCATTGGTTAACCTTGTTCAATAAGTACATTTTCGTTTGTCTTTTAAATGATACTTTAGATGGAGTGCTACGGAATCCCACAGGTAAAGAATTCTAGATTTTAGCACCAAGATATCATATTGACTTTAGACCATAGTGAAGACATATTGAAGCAGTGATTAGATATTCTCTGAAATAGACATATCTAATGTCATTGTCGGCTGAAGTCATTTTCCAGACTTACCGTAGTTAAATATATTAAATGAAAAAATAATGAAATGAAATGTAAACAAATGATTTGTTGTACAAAATTTGAAACTTCAAGAAACCAGTAAGAAACTCTGAGTACTCAAAATCTGATACTTTTAAAAGAAACCTTCAGAACTGGCCCAAATTCTTAGTTTCTCACAAAGAAAGTAACATTATACTCCACAGATTAAATATGCTCTTGTTGGTCTTAAACATGACCAAACTATCCATGTATAAATATTATTTCTTGAAGTTCCGTTGCATGCACAACTACTTCAAAGAAGTGTATGTATGCTCACCATTGTTAAACAATTGTGAAATCACTGAGAGTGCCAGTTCAGGTCTGGTATATAATAAAATGTTTCTTGTTTACATCAGTCACAATTTGTCCCAAAGATGCTCAACCAAGTTGGGACTATGAAAAACTGTACACATATTTTCATAAGAAATTGATAACCAGTTATTTACAGAAATTTTTACTAATTGTACTAAAAGTTTCTGGAAGGTGTCATGGAAGTATCCTCAAATATGTATATCTATTGCCATTGGTGGGGAATTCCTTTGTGCCTGTGATAGCATCTCATGATGAATTTTGTTGAACTTATATCACTGTCTAACCATTATTCAGGTAATATTGGGTAATAGTATACTGTGCAAGAAATGTACCAATAAAAAGAGATTTATATTAGATTTATCAGCCTGGCTGAAACAGTTTCTTTGATATTTTCCCAAATTTTCAGTGTTCTTACAAATCTTGTCTTACAAATTCTGTATTTTAAGTTACAGTATGATATATTCACATACTTTATCTCAAGACTATGAAGTTGAAATCCCCAGCCTTCACCAATGCATTGCATATGGGATCAAGCAATTTGTTATTTCTGTTGTTTATGATTGAATGTTTGTTTAATCTATGATCAGGGTAGGTCATGGTTACATGAACCACTTGCAGTTTATGATGCAGATAGTCCTCTTGGGATGCCTTCACAAATCCACACCTGTCTGTCCAGATACCAAAGGGTGATGAGGCTTGTTGATATCCAAGGTTGGTTAAACTACTTTCACTTGCATTGCATGCCATCCACAATTTACATCTTTTTTCAAATTTCAAGAGAGAGGGAGAGGAAGTGCTTTCAAGAGAAGAATACTTGGAAGAATTTTGCCAAGTTATGAATAAGATTTTGTCATCTGTTACCCTTGAAGTTCTTGTGATATATTTTGACAGGGAAACCATGACATAATCACAGTAATTATTGGATACAGTACAGGCGTTGCACACATAAAAATATGTTGTCCTGCCTAGAAATTCCTCTTATGTAAATATGTCTGTGCACAGGGCCTGTACAGTCACATCATATTTTAAATTCATTTTCACAATATTATTTTACTGTAAAGGAAAACTGTCTATATGTACAATGGCTCGCAAAAATACAAATGGTTTTCAAGACTTTACCTTCTTTAGATAACTGAGAGGATGCAAGTCAAACTGTGGAAACCAAGTTTTCTTTCCTGAGTCAACGGATACTATTTGTTAATGCAATTTAATGAAAGAGACTATGTTTATATATTCATATGTTAAAAGAGTATACTTGTTTCTTCCAAAATATTCAACAATATTAGGTAAAACTACAAGCTCCTTTTAGCAATTGCTGATTCTTGTTCCTGTGAATGTTTCAGTTATTTCTTTGCAAAAATATTCATTACTTCACTTGGACACTGTTGTACAGTGCCTTATGTAATCATGTTTATACTAATGTATCCATTGATCAACATGCTAATTTATCACCATCCTTGATTTTTAAAGGTAGAGTGCACGAGAGAGCTGTGGAGTTCTGTGACTGCTTTAAGGAGCCAGTTACATTGTTAAAACTTGGATTTTGGGCATCATCTAGTGTTAAGCCATCCACTGCATATAATATACAGTTCCTCGAGTCCATGGTGTCACTAATGTTAGAATGCCAAGTGTCAGTCCTTGGCTATGTTAATGCTATACGGTGGAAAAACATGCTTTCCAAGGCCCAGGTATGTGCTTCAAGTCAAAGTGTTTAAACCATGAGAATACGGGCATCCAATAAAATGCTTTCATAACTTATCATTTGTGAAACTATAATTTTCTTGGGATAGACATTTCCTTACAATGTTGCTTCTTTCATGAGGACTACATTTTTGTGTTTCAAGAAGCAGTAGATTGAACTAATACCTAGAGGCCACAAACATATAAACTTTTTCTGCAACAAAGTCGTTGGGACGTTTTTGTTTTGACCCCCAACCCCCCCCCCCCTCCCTCCACAAAACGTCCAGGACCTAAATTCTGATATAGGCAACATTTAGGCCTGGATTTTGCAGTGCTACTATTAGTGTGGGAGACTGACCCTACTTTTATATCAAATTTCACTGCTAAGATCGATTTTGATAGCAAAATAAACTGCAAAGAGTGAGAAATACACTTTCTCATCAGAAATACATTTACTTACTCATTATTTGTTTTTATTCATTTGAAATATTACAATACGTTCTACCATTGCCTACCAGCCCCGGACCTTAGTTTCTTATGAAAAAAAATGAGTGTATACCACAAACAAAAATAAAACTCATACTAACACTCTTTACATTTACAACACCCATTCCACATTATCCTTTGGATTTGTGCATCGGCGTAGGGGGAGATTTGTGGGAATATTAATTCATATTCATTCAAATTCAACATACAGTGTTTACGTATCTTAATTAGTGTTATTAGTATAATTGTTCGAAATTGTTGTATTGGTATTGATATTTGTGTTTTGAGTAATTCTGTAAGTTGACTTTTGTAATGAATGACAGCTTTGGCCCAACACTGTCTCTTTNCGTTTTTGTTTTGACCCCCCACCCCCCCCCCCCCCCTCCCTCCACAAAACGTCCAGGACCTAAATTCTGATATAGGCAACATTTAGGCCTGGATTTTGCAGTGCTACTATTAGTGTGGGAGACTGACCCTACTTTTATATCAAATTTCACTGCTAAGATCGATTTTGATAGCAAAATAAACTGCAAAGAGTGAGAAATACACTTTCTCATCAGAAATACATTTACTTACTCATTATTTGTTTTTATTCATTTGAAATATTACAATACGTTCTACAATACGCTCTAATTACTATACAACAATATGGGGACGATACCATGAGGAGCAAAAGGCAATGACTACCCCGTGGCCAATACATAAAGATGCACAACATTAAACAAAAATACAAGGGAAATAAATTAGGTGCTTATGTATGGGAGTTTACAACAAGGGAACATTGAAAAGCGTTCTGTAGCATGAATTAGTGAATTACTCATTACTCATGCATGATACCATCAGAATAAATAAACCTGGAAGGATTTTTACAAAGGCAGTAACTGAAGAATATTCTTACAATCCTTATACCTTTCTGGCAAAACTAGATCGATATAATTTTATAGAACCTAAGTTGAGGAATATGTTCTGTCTTTTTTATATGTTCTGAAATATGTCTTTTTTACATGATTGCAAAATTCATAATTGTCCAACACTGCCGTACCTTCGCCACCAGGATAATGATTCAGTTGATCTCGTACTATTGTTAGTGCAATTAAAAGTTGATTTCATATAATTGTTGAGTTGAATTGAAATAAATCTCTATGTTATCGTTTGAGTGTCTCTTTTTTATAGGCCAACCTTAACAGTAAGAAGCTTTAAGATCTGAGTTTATTTAAAAAAGTTCATATCGGCAGTGAATGATAGTGAACAAAGACAACGTTCAGATTTTACAGCTTATGATTTTTTTCTCTGAGACCTTCTCTCGATGTAAAATCAAATTGATATGTTTGCGGCCCCTTATGGAAGTAAACAAGACTGCAGCAATGCATATCACATCCACATGTTTGTCCCTTATTCTGTCCAGGGAGAATGATTGAACTAAAACTTCTTAGATTCATAGGTCAACAGAGACCCTGATATCTAAACTATACATCAGCTTACTCGCACCTATCTTAAGCAAAAACTAATCTTCAATTTATCTGCATGTTGATTGATGTTAAAATATATGATTTCATTGCAGGCTGATTCACTGTACAGACTTCTAATCAATGAAAGTTTTGAAGAATTTAAGTATTTTCAGTACCAGTGTAGCTCACCTGCTGAAGTGTGTAAGGATGTTGGGGATGGATCACATTGTTTACTCTGTCCGAAGGTATAATTAGATTGAAACTTAACTGAACTATGAATATGCATGCAGAGATGCAACTATATGACATTGTACTTTATTTCAGATTTGACTGTGATAGGAGAGCTTGACATTTACGGATGTTATAGCATAGTGCTCAAATCTTTAAAAAGTGAATGTTAAATTCTATAACGCTTTTCTTTGAATCAAATTGCTTGAAATGAACTTGGCTTACTTTGCTGTTAATCGGCCATGGGAATTGTTGATATCTTAATTTGTTTAAATATGGGGGCATTTATTATATTTAAAGTTGTGGCGTTGTCAAATTTCTAAATCTGAAACAAGAAGGGCAGCAGATTTCTGCTTGTCACCATATTGTTGACCCTCATAAACTATGGTTTCCTTGAAAGTTGTATGATTTTTCCTCTATTGATTGAAGATTTACAATTATTGTAAGTTTTTCAAAATGTTTCATCAATCTTTTCAACAAAAATAGAAACGCTGCCATTTGAGAATAATCAACACATGAAAAAATTTTCATGGCAGATCTACAGCAAAGTACTCCAAGTGCCATTCAAGAAATTCAATTAAAAGAAAAATATTACAGAATTTTACAACCCCCTTTTATTATTTTCAAAAGATCTGAGCTCTATCCTGGCTCTCATAATTTTAAATGTACACCACACAACATGCTAAATGAAATTCTGAAACTACTGTATATGCTGTTTTACCTTCAGGAGCCATATCTACTATGATCAAAGACGCATTGCAAAGACTGCCTGTGTGTTCATCAGTGAACTGCCAAACTTTAATGCTCTGATCTGTTTGTAGTTATGTACCAGTTTGTATTCTCTGATTTCGGTGCAGGGAAGCTCATTCTAAAATAAATTCTAGCGCATGAAGGTTGAGGGTTTTTGTAAATAGTACAAACAAACTGCCGTGAGTGGCGCTTTTATAGAGTTATGTCACGGATACGACTGGAAGTAGTCAAAGTAGCGCGGGGAAGAGCTTCCCCACATACAACAGAGGATGCAAACTGGGTTATGTACAGACTTGGAAAGAACTATTCAATATATGCAAGTTGTTTTATTTCAAAATGTACTATTTCATCAAAGGAAGAGGGTCAAATCATGTTGATGCTTGATGGTACATTTGGTTGCGTGCACAAGAGAAGCTCTGGAAAGAGTGCTGGTCCACCCAAACACAAGATGCGTTTTTTCCTTGACGAGGAAGAAGTTGAATCCTTCATGAGAGAGTATGATGACAGATCTAAAGGAGTTGAGGCATCAGTGAGTAGTCCAAACACACTTTTTACAGTACAGAACTTATTGCACATTGAAATGACAAGAATTCTTAAAAAGACTCAATTATACAAGAGTTCTTAAGAAATTGAAAGCTTTCTTGGAAAACCATATTGATGTGCGCAAGGCCTGTACTGTTAATGACCAGTTGATTGGAAGCCAATATTGATTTGAAAACGTGCGATTCTCCAATAGAGTATGATTTTCATCATTTTTGAAATGAAATTACTGAATGACTAATATGAAAGAAAATGTTTGTTCACACTTTCTAGAAGTTGTAACACTCAAGAGCTATTTATTGGATATGGATATCTTATTTCAATTTAGGACTGCAGCTCATTCAAAGCAGGAACAGACAAACTGAGATCTAAATTTCAAAACAGTATGTTAGACGTAACTGGCATCTTTGGATCTATTTGTAAACATGAAATTCCTGCAAAATTTCTCAATATGACTACTGGTGAAAGGTGAGCAGAAAGCACGATAAATGATTCATTTGAATCACAAATTATGATTGAGGAGATATCTTTGGTTAATGCACCCATTAAATTGTGATGCAAACCTAGGTATATATATATATATAATGGATACTATAAGTGCGGATGAAGAACGAACGAGAAATAGACAAAAAAATTGATGTTTTTTAGCACACTAAGGCCTTTCAAGTCATTACTATCATGTCACTGAATTGAAATTCTTATGATAATACTGAGATTAATATGTTGCTATCTGTAAAACACGGAGTGCGGAACGACGGAACGGAACAATGTAACGGAACGACGGAACGGAACGGAACGGCACAGATGGAACGGCAGACACGGAACAGCCAAACCACCGGTTGCTTTGGAGAAAAACCGCACCAATGCGCTCCTCAAGATCCCCCCAGCCCACCCTGCATACGCCATCCTGAAAGCCCCACGAAATTCCCCCAAACCCCGACTGAATATATATATATATAGAAAATTTTCAATAAAAAATTTTACATATATCTAGACTGAATGATATGACTGAGACTGAACTGAATGATATGACTGAATAAAAAATTTTATATATATCTAGGTTAAAAATAATAGGTTACAGAGCACAAGTGCAACTATATTTGAAAACGAGTACGAGAACTCTACCAAAACAGACAACTCATCTGATAGCAACTAGTTTCGTCTTATCATTGAAACTTAGACTCTTCAAGCTAAATGTTGTTTATTTTGCGACTAGTCTGTTCATGCAGACTCTTCAGGCTCAAAGGATAAATTTACAGTGATGTTATACTCTTATGCAAATTGGGCATCTTCTAGGGCCATCTCAAGTGCGTCTATTTCTGCTCCGATTACTTCAATTGTGGAGTTGTCAAAATCCTCGCCATTTTCTTCAGCGTTGATCTTCTTTTCAAATTCTTTTATGTATTCACGTTCACATTGTTTAATGTCGTTTAATAGTTGGGCGCACTTGGAGCTAATTAACTGTTCTGTGTTATACTTCTCTGCGATTGCTGATGGTTTTAATGCTCTGCTGGTACTTTTGCATTCTTCTTCAATACGGTTTGGTTTGGTATGATTGTAACTTCTTTTAAAGTACATAACTTAGATCTCATTAGTGCTTCAGTATGCTGCCATATTTCCTGAGATTTGATCTCTTCACTTTGGCGTTCCATTTTCCATTGACCTTTCAAGGACTGCGCCGTCAACCAATCGTTACCATGTTTTGTCTCGCTCAAATTCTCAATTTCATTGTCTATACTGTTAAATTTCTTCTCATAGTTATTTCTTCTCAATAGCAACAATTCTGCTTCTTGCCGTAATTTGTGTTTTGCATATTTTAAGCGGAGTTCATATTCTTGTTTGGTTTCATCTGGACGATGTTTAGGAACTAGGCATATTGGTATGGTAATGTCGGTTTTATTGTAGCATTCAGTGTACATCTTGGCGATGTTTTTGTTCTTTAGGTAGTAATAGTAAGCAAGTTTTCGTTTTCTCTTCATCTTACGTGGTTGTATTGGTGCAGCTCTTGTTTCTTCTAACTGTGCTCTTTCTTCCAGAATTCTTGTCAAGTTCAGGATAACTTCTATCAAATTGTTGTTTTCTGGTATTGTCTCATCTGATAATAATATTGCTGCTTCTTTTATTTGCCTGATAACTCCAAGATAAAAGGATGTTTGACCCGATGATAGCCTCATCATCTTGTTGGTCTTCTAAACCTTTCTTGTATTTGTTTTCTGCCATCTCTTATGAGCAAGGATAGATATATACTTGCGCATTGTATTTTTTTCGTTTTAACATATATATATATATATAGACATCTGGATGAGTCTTCATCAAGAATGTAAGTGTTTATATTTTATGTCTGATTAATCTGACATTTACGCAAGACTATTGATGATTCATGAGATTTGTTCTTCGAATAACTTGCAACAAATCATATTGTTTTTTATTGGGACAACTCCGTTTGTCATGGCATAGCGGTATTTTGTGAACAATGTGAATTAGCATGGTTATTTGTCATAGTATTTCCTTCATGGTGCTGAACGAAAATGCTGTATTGTATTGATCGTTAGAAACTCATTCAATCTATAGTAAAAGAAATGAAGCTCTATTCCTTTCATAGGTTTGGCTACCCTGTGCTGTTGCTTCTGTCAATTATGAAAAACTTTGAAGAGCGCAAAGTAAAGTTTGGTGTTATTTATGACATCGGTTGTCAGTTTGCACGGCATGTTCAGGTAGGACATTAAAGGGTAGTCATTTGCATTTCGAATAAAATTATGTCGCCCTTTCTTCGAAGAATATCTTCATAGAGATGATAGCAATGACAATTCATTTACAGCAATCGGAATATTTAAATTTGGAAGATTTTCATACCTTATTACAATTGCAATTATAATTGCTGTCCTCTTAAAAGAATATGATTAATCGTATTAAACAAGGTATTGACTAATGTTATTGATTTGATATCAAGGAAGCAATAGCTACACAAGTAGGGATTGCATTTCTTCCTCTCGCCTGGTACTATCATTTTTGAAACGAAGATACATTAACTGATCGCAAGTTATTAAATGCAGTATACCCAGTTCGCAATAAAGAGCGAGTAATGCTTTTTCCACTTTGAAAAATCATTGCTGTATGCAGAAAACTTTTTTCAATCATAGAAAACCCAGTACAAAGATGCATTTGATGATTGCACATTTGTAACGCCAGATTGGCACGCATATGGTCATATTGCTTCTTGCCAGGTAAAGAAAAATTATGTTGTTTTTCTTCCTTAGATAGTTGTAATATCATGTATTTTTAGTTGCAGCCAATATTATTACTTTGTCTGTATGTACATGGTTTCCCAGAAGTGTCCGACTTTTATATTTGAATATGTCCGAGACTATTTCATGTATAAGAATCATTTGGGCATTTTTTGAAAGCTGAAACATGTAATGTTCGGTTGAGTCTATTGCTATTTCAATTTGAGAATTTTGAGGAAACCAGGGGGTTTCTTAAAATTGACGCAAATCTTAAAGTCTTTTTCGCTCAATACTCTCTTATTCTTCAATGTTATTCTAATGTCTAAATAGACTTGTCTAGATAGTCCAGAAAGGAACAATTTAAATACTTTTACAACTTGAGAACTTAAGTCATTAACTTGCAAAATTTCCAAATCTTAGAAGTTGCAAGACGGGGGGACAACTAAAACTTAGCTATGTAGAACACAGTCTTTCTAGCCCGTTGGTAGTGAACATGTCAACTTGTGGTCCGTTATGAAAATTTCTGCTTTGAAATTGAACGTATCTCAGACTGTTACGCAGTTTCTTTGATGGCATTTACGAATTTTTTTAAATAATTGTACTGTGTACATTTGAAGGTCAATTTCGACATAATGCATTGCTGCGTTATCTGAGGTAACATACCTTCTTGCCAGTGGTAGCAATTAGATTTAGAGTAACTCAAGCTCAAAGAAAGAAACTCGAAACCTTCTTTTCCACCAAGAAGAGGGATAGTTTTGTTTTCAGACAGTAGATATCACTGTAAAGCTAGACAATAGTAGAACAAAGGTGAAGAAAGCATGCAAACATTGGCCATAACTTCCTTTGAGCACTGAGGAGGGAATTTAATTGCACCCCAAACATATTCAAATAGGGTGACAATTTACAACATCTGATTTATGATTGGCCTGTTTGAAAAAAATCATCAAAATTAAGTTAAATCAGAATATAAAGTCATTTTGTCAAGATTGTAGTCTTGCTCTTGTTAATATTGCCTTGCACAATCACAGACATTTTTATTGAATATCTTACTAGTAAATATTTTTAGCTGCAGTATGCAATCCGCTACTATCCAGAGTTCGGCTTAACAGATGGAGAAGGAGCAGAGAGATTATGGTCATATCTACGTCGGTTTACAGCGATTACAAAAGAGATGACTCCATCACACCGCATAGATCTCCTTACAGATGCTCTGATTCATTTTGCTCGCCGGAAAAACGCTAATATGGGTACACACCTTTTCACGAATTATATTAGTTATAGCTTGTTGAATTGCTCTTTGTGTAGTCATACGATCATATATTTTGTTATTTGTAAATTTGCATTTCGTAGATTGACCACTTATCCAATGAATTAAATCAGTAATAGTTCTCTCCTTGTGCTTGCTTCCATGGCGTATTTTTCATGAGACACATTGATGCTTTTCAAAAGTCTGTTTCTTTCCAAAAGAGAAATATAATGTGAATGTTACCTTGATTTTTTGTTTGTTTGACTTTTGTGCTGGTAAGCAAGTATGGTAGATCATGTTTGTATTATCAAAAGATGGGTACACGTAGCATTTTAAGCATCCATTATGTTAAGCAGTCAATTTATCATTTTATAGAATGGACTCTGGCAGATCGACTAAGCAGGGCCAAATTAATATTTGAAAACAGTGAAGAAGAACTCAGAAGAATTTCTGCAGAAGTTGGTAAAGATCAATTTACAGTTTTTGCTTTGAGGAGATATAATGTTCTATTATTAAGGCGTTCAAAGATACTGTCAATGAGGCTAAAAAGATACTTTCAATGCAAACCAACTGCCTTTCTCAGAAACCAGTTGCACTGAAGAAGTTCCAAGCTTCCCTTATAGCAAGATGGCTGATTCATTACCCTGTTAGTTGTAAGAGCACACAGGGCAAAATCAGCTGTTTCCTCGAATAATTTTTCTTTAAGTTTTATGTATTTGCAATTTCTGTAGATGACAGGTTTCGGTAGATTGCTGTAGGGTTAGTAGATGTCTTTCCTTGTAAATACTAAAGATTCAGTAGGTATTCACAACACGATAAAACGTACAAAATCCATATGGGTGCAAGACATGCAAAGACAGTTTATTGTAGCTTTTGTTGTACAAAGCATTGACAATACTACAAGCTTCCCTTCATTTTCATGCTTCAACAATACATACTTTTATAATGACTTTCAAAAATTTCCCACAATCTTTGATAGGGCCTACATATGAATCTGAATTACAAAAAGAGTAGCTGCTCGTGTACAACCTAACAAAAGGATATGTTTTACCCGCAGGATTCATCGATGAGGCATGCTTAAAGCAATGGTTGGAGGAGGAAAGAAAATACGTCTCTCTGAAGCAATCAAAGGCCAGTAAGTCTCCCTTCAAAAGAAGCTGAATAACTCTCTTGGTTAAAGAGGGGGCGGGGAATTTGCCCCCTAGTAGATTTTTCCTGATTACTCAAGCAGAATGCTACTTTGCTGTTACTCGCAAAGTTTCATAGAAATATTTTTGCACATGAGGGAGAGAGACACAATTTTCTGGGACTGACCCTGTCAAATCCCAAATTCTCAAATCTCAATTTTCGCAAAAAAATATAGCAAAACTGCAGTACTTTGCAAAGTTCTTTTTAGAGAAGTGTTATTTGGTGTAGTCTATCATAACCTTTTTTAGATGGAAATTTTGCTCCAAATTTAATTTCATCGCATTTTTCGGGATATTAGCCAATTTTTCTGCATTTCTTTACCACATAAAGAAAAATGGTAACGTAAGCAATAACGATGGCCAATTTCAGGTTAATTTCTTTGTTTAAAAAAAATTAAATGCACAGAGCTACTAGCACAGCAAAGCTGGTTCCGCTACGTATTACCAGTCGAGAGCTAATAGGTTTGGCTTTTTTGTCCCCCCCCAAGCCAAAAAATGACGTGTCCGACAGCCCAACCATTATGTGGCTAACTTCATCTCCAAATTTCGTTTAAAAGGATGATTTTGCAGCTTGCTGAAAGGTAATATCATACAGGATTTACATCTTGTTTTCAAAATGAAATTTTGAAGAAAAATCACAGAGGAACGAATCAAACGTTCATATCTATTACAATTGCCAGATATAAGTGGATTTTACACGTTCACTTTTTAATGGCTTGGGTGAAACAAACTGCAGAAAACAATGGATAAACAATGGACACGTTCCCAAAATAAGATGATAGTGTTTACAGATTTTTTTACAGTTTGGTGACGGAGCCCCTTTGAGCGTAAAATCGAACGGAAAGGGCCCATACACCGGAACAGACCCATACACCGGAACATTTTATCACCTGAAATATAAGGGAGTCTTTCATTGTTTGTCTAATTTTTAAAAACGCTTTAAATTTCCAAGGTTAACAAGCAGTGCCACTAACAGTGATTCGATACCAAGCACTGTTATTATTTCGTGACAGTGATATGATTGTTGTTCATTTTTCTCATCGTCGGAAACCATAGTTTATGTACGAGATACGAGATAAAAAAGGTTGATAGCATAGAAGCTCGACATGTTATAAACAAGGAATTTAAAATCTCAGAATGTATACTTCTTTGAAAGGAGTCACGGCTCTATAGGTCAATTTCAGGACTGCTTTTGTTACAAATGAAGGTGAGTGTTCTGTAGCAATGTTTGGTAAAAATGAAGTGTAGGACTGCTATTATTGTAACAAACTGATAAACTGAAGACAATAGCTGAGAATTACATTATTTCTTGCAGAAAATTCATGCTGGAATGACGATTACATTGAGACTCTCTTATCTTTGGATGCAGCAAGGTAAGTCCTTTCATTTGTATACAGATTTGCGGATATTGAATTTTGACTGCGCACATTCTGTAGACTAGAAGTTAAGTCGCAGCATGATGTGGTGAAAATGTCTCTGCAGCTCATATGCTTCTAGAAAACCCATGAAAACATATATTTAACTTTTTAAGAAAACAGCCATTTCTTTCTGTTGCTATTTCTTGATCATGAGGATAACAACCAATTAAAAACTTGCCTCAAAATGATGGATCGACTTTAGCTGCACTGTGATTTTTTTAATTAATAAGTTTGTAGCAGATAGGCTTTCTTAAAATTAATTTAGATCGTCCATAACATCGTAGAGCTGGGGCAACAGAATTTTTTGAGGCAATGCTTATATTCTTGAGAGCAACAGAAATAGTACCGTATTTTAGGATGGAATGAAGGCAGTTTCATAAATATCTTGCGAGGAACCGAAATTAGCATCGTATCGTATGCACTCTTAAATGTAACAGACGCACTTTTTGTAATTTGATGCCTTCTAAAAGAGTGAGCATGCTCCTTGTCATTGCTTTGAACTGAAATCTCGTAAGATATCATCGAATTTCTTATCTCTGTGAAGCGTGTCCAGAAACAACGTCAATTCAAAACTATATTAAATTTCTTCAAGAACAGAGGAGATTTGTTCTCAATATTCTTTTTCAGGTCTCCTGTGTATTCGACATGAACAGTTCAATCAGACTCAAATATGCATCATTTTAATTCTATCAAAGCCACAGCATTTTGTATGTTACTCGAGTATCCTTTATCACCAACAGATGACAATGTGGCACACCCTTTATTTATTTGTGTTTGTAGAAAGCTGTTAAAAGAAATGTCTGCGTTCGGAGAAGCAAGAGGAATGAAAAATCACATCAAAGAGTATGTGTTTTATGCGTTATTTGAACTAATTTAGGCCCTCTTGTTGATTATTTCCCATTGCTTAATTGTTAGGGGCATGCCATTAGAACCAGCGTCCATTCTTCGATAAGTGGACAGACCTGGTTACTGTATGTTTCAGAATTTTACTTGAATTTTTTGTCCGAAACATGATGTTTGTACCTGTTTCTGCATTGCATTAGCAGTTGATACCATGCAAGGTCAGATTTGTAGTTATTAATTAAAACCGTCGAAAAGAAGTTCATTAATTTTCCTTTACAGGATTCGCTAAGCTGAAATATTTCTATCTTAAATTAAGTGAACTGGCTCCTTTCCTGTGAAAAATTCATTCCAGTAAATATACGTTTTTATTTGCAGATTAGAGCAAGTAGCATATCGAATCGAGAAAAGCAACAATATTAAAGAAAGATGGAAGCCTGCAAGTCAAGAATTTAAAATTAATCTTGCTACGTATGAGCAGAAAAAGAAAAGTTCCTATCTAGCACAAGCAAGGTCCCAAGCTGTCGAAAGGATGTTCCATTTGTCATTGAAAAGGAGATATTCATGTAAGTCTTTTTATTGGCCATGTTCGTTATGTCGTATCTTACTACGCAATAATTTGGGATGATTGCCATTGCACTGCAAACTCTGGAAATGGCTTCAAAGAGAAAACAATTCCTTTCCATTGACAAAAATATTTCATTGAAACTATTAGAAGTCAGCAGGTGTACAATTTTCAAGGATTGACAGAAGTAGACAATTATTGTTCTTCCGCCCCTGGTAGTAACATGATAACAAAGTGTTTTTCGCAAGAAATCTATGTTCTTTCCTCGTGAATACATTCAAATTTGATAAAGGAGAGTTGTTATGTATCTTTACGATGCTTGATGACAAATGATATTTGTCAACGCACTTTACGCAATGGACGCATTGCAATACTGCAAAGTGACCTGTAGCAAATATTGCACTTCAGATCAACTGTGAACATTGTGCAGACATAAATATTTTAATTCAAATTCACTTTAATGTTGCATATGAACTACCAGATTTCCTCTTTTAGTGCACAAGTCGCCTCGTTTCAAATCTACAACTAGAAACTATCTATTATTGATAGAATTGATCTTCCTTGTAAAGAATTGCTGTCATTCATTATAGCTGGTCAGCAAATAGCGAAGCAGATTGAAAATCAAATCAAGAAAGCCACCCAGAAATTGTCTACCACAGTAAAGAGGTATAATGAATGTGCGTTCAGCTCATCCAGTGAATCACCTAACAACATCTCTTTTGAAGATGTCAAGGATCCTGAAGCAGCAGTTTATCATATTCTGGATGTTGATTTTCAGGTAGAAACGTTAATCTTTGCAGATCTTGTAAATCGACAAACCACTAAAATTTGGAATGATGTTTAACGTGGGCGTAATAGAAAAGTAATATACATCCTACTGAATGTGAGAATTGAACTCGTTGCATACTTTGATTTATTTGCTAGGTACCACTCGATCTAACCCATACTACTTTTTGAATTAATTTTTTTTTTACCTCTTGCAAGTACATTTTTGGGTAAGTAAAAAGGATGCTGGGGTATTCGTTAATGTGTGATCGTGGGTCATCATTTAGTTGTAGCGTACCGTAAACTCCATAGCTGATAATTTTGTATAAAGACTATTCGACCAAAATCGTATAAGTTTCAGCTAAATTTTTATTTATAAACAGTTTACCTTTCCACCGAAATCCACAACATATGAAGGTATTGCTAAGCCAAACATTGCATCTGTTTTAGCCAACACTGTCCTCTACTATATGTAATATATGCAAGGTTGTGGATTTTTTTTAAACATTTAGTTCCATAACAACATTTTGCTGCAACCACAGAAAACGGTAGTTTCCACAGCAGGAGATTGATATATTCCTTGTTCACCAAACGGGGATGACAGTGGATATACTTTAAGGTTGTTTTTTCGTTTTCAGAATGCTTCTTCGATACCACTCAATGTTCGCAAAAAAGTGATGTCATTGGTTTGCCTAAAAGAGCGTGCCAAGGTAGAGATAGAAAACACAAGGAAAGACATAGAAACACTCATCTCTCAACTGGAATTGAACAGAGATACAATAGCAAACAACATCAGGATGATTGAAGACAATGAAATGCGTTCCCAGCCGGGAACCTTATCAGTGCTTATAAAACACTATGGGCGTGCAAAACAAAGGCTAGCAGACTGTGTAGATGTACTGAAGAGGCATGTCGAAGTCCATCTGCGAAGCGAAGCTGCTATGGACACTCAGGACGATGTAAGAAATGATGAAGTTGAAGGATTGTATGACCTAGAATTGCAACTTATTGACATCGAAGGTGACGATTCCGATTATGATGATCCACAATCACATGCAATTTGTTAAGTTAAAGTTTAAACCTTAAAGGCAATCGCCAGGGTCAAAATGTGTTCATGAACACCGGGCGACGAGTATCTGGAGCGAGTACCTGTTTTAACCAATCAGATCGTTGAAGCATGTTATCAGTTGGTGTGATCAATTCCATTCTTTTCCTTTGAACTTAGTCAACGTTGAACTCATCCCATTCCACAGAAAGTTTTCATGTGATCAGTTTCATGAGGATCAACTGCGCATGTCATAATTGAACTGAATTGTGAATTATAAATAGAAAACACCAGATATCCCTGGCGATTGCCTTGAACATGTAATTTTTTCCAATGTTGGCTTTGAAGTAAATAATTCTAGGTGTACAGGTAATTGATCATTTATTCTATTACAGCAAAAGGCAAATGTAGTGGATGTCTCAAGTAGTGTTCAAGTGTTTTATGAAACTAAGGGCCTGATTACATGGAAGTTTTCAGAATAGGGCTTGGATTTCAGCCCGCTTACCAGAGGTTTAATTCCAGCTCCCCGCTGTAGTGAACGACTTGTAAATTGCTTTGTTCGATTATATGAGAAATGTTCAGCCCTGGGTTGAAACCCACCATAGGGCTTAAATCTCAGCCCTCTTTGCTCAAGGAAGAATGACAATTTAATCCTTATTGTCACACTTAATTATCGTTAAATCCCTATTGTCTTACACCAGATGCACAGAAGTCATTAAAATATTGAACTGTTTTTACAATTGAAAAACTAACTTGAAACATTGCGACAGATTTCAGCCCTGGGTTGAAAACTCCCATGTAATCGAGAATATTTTTCACCTCGAGTGGGAGGGCTGAAATCCCAGCCCTATGGTGAAAACTCCCATGTAATCAGGCCCTTAATGCGATATGGAAAGTGGTGAAGTTAAACGGTATATGCATTAATGAAACACCAGACATATAATAGAATTCTTATCTCTTTGTTTCCAACCTTCTACTAAAATACTGTACGGCTGGACCATCTCCGAAAGTTTCAAATTTAAAGTATTCCAAAAATAGATGATTCCAAAAATATGGCGTTGAGGGGCATTTGACCAAGATGCATTGCGTTTGATAGGAGAATTTCTAAACAATCGCTATCGATTCCATATAGAATGCAATTGATCTTGCTCAAATGCCCCTCGATGCCATCTTTAGCGGAATCGTCTATCGTTGCAGAATAGAAAATAAAAAAATTAATAAACAAATGTCCTCAGAAAACATTATGATACCAAGAATTAGACGTAGAGCGATGAAAGAGACTACATATGCACGAACCAGGTTTAGATCAGGCCATATTTTGACAATATGAGGCTTTTTTAATTTGCGCATAGTTGAATTGAATTGAACTAGGGTTAGATTCAAGAAAACTATAAAAGTCCTCAGAAAACATTATGACACCTAGAATTTGACGTAAAACGTTGAAAAAGACTACATTCATACAATCCAGGCTCACATAAGAACATATTTTGACAATATGAGGCTTTTTTAACTTTCGCATAGCAGTCAGTGTACTTGTGCAATACATAACTAGGGTTAGATTCAAGAAAACTATAAAAGTCCTCAGAAAACATTATGACACCTAGAATTTGACGTAAAACGATGAAAAAGACTACATTCACACAATCCAGGCTCACATAAGAACATATTTTGACAATATGAGGCTTTTTTAACTTTCGCATAGCAGTCAGTGTACATGTGCAATACATAACTAGGGTTAGATTCAAGAAAACTATAAAAGTCCTCAGAAAACATTATGACACCTAGAGTTTGACGTAAAACGATGAAAAAGACTACATTCACACAATCCATGCTCACATAAGAACATATTTTGACAATATGAGGCTTTTTTAACTTTCGCATAGCAGTCAGTGTACATGTGCGATACATAACTAGGGTTAGATTCAAGAAAACTATAAAAGTCCTCAGAAAACATTATGACACCTAGAATTTGACGCAAAACGATGAAAAAGACTACATTCACACAATCCAGGCTCACATAAGAACATATTTTGACAATATGAGGCTTTTTTAACTTTCGCATAGCAGTCAGTGTACATGTGCGATACCTAACTAGGGTTAGATTCAAGAAAACTATAAAAGTCCTCAGAAAACATCATGACACCTAGAATTTGACGTAAAACGATGAAAAAGACTACATTCACACAATCCAGGCTCACATAAGAACATATTTGTTTTTATTTTTTATTTTCGCATAACAGTCAGTAGTGTACATGGATGTTACGTAACTAGTGGGATGGTCACATTGTTGCCATGCCGTTTCGTGTTACAGCTTTCCTCTGCGTAGGAGAACCGTGTCTCATTTGTATGGAGCAAAGTGATAGGGAAGTTCTGCAATAGATCGAGCAATTCGTAACAAGATGGCCGCAGATGAGGGAAGATATGAGAATATTCCTATCAATGATGAATTTGCCAGTGAGCTGGACTCTTTGCTGGATGATGTACACGAGCCTCAACAAGAACAAGATGTTGACAACGAGACTTGCATTCGCAAGGCGTAAGTGTGTTAAAATCTTTATTTCCAACTTGTTTGGAAAAAAATTTGGCGCGTATGGGTCATTCCATTTAATAAGCGTACACCCCGGTCGGAAGATGTAATTCCAAGGGGGTCAGAAATATTCTCAGTTTTTGCGAATCCGAGGGGTTCCAAAGTGACAAAAACAGGGTCGGAAGAAGAAATCCTAGGGGTGACTTGAAATAACTGAGTAAAATCCGAGGGTTAGATTGGAGTAACTGTAAATCCAACCACCTGGATAGAAAATTCCAGTCTTCCGTCCCCGTGTTACTACTGTTTTAGTCAAAAATCCAAGGGTGTTTTCGTAAAAAAGCATGTAAATCCAGGGGCTTTAATGTATAAATTTTATGTAAATCCGTGGGGTTTTTCCTTTTTCAAAAATCTTCCGTCCCGGGGGTATGCTTTTTAAATGGAACNAACAGGGTCGGAAGAAGAAATCCTAGGGGTGACTTGAAATAACTGAGTAAAATCCGAGGGTTAGATTGGAGTAACTGTAAATCCAACCACCTGGATAGAAAATTCCAGTCTTCCGTCCCCGTGTTACTACTGTTTTAGTCAAAAATCCAAGGGTGTTTTCGTAAAAAAGCATGTAAATCCAGGGGCTTTAATGTATAAATTTTATGTAAATCCGTGGGGTTTTTCCTTTTTCAAAAATCTTCCGTCCCGGGGGTATGCTTTTTAAATGGAACGTCCCTATATTCTAGGTTAGGTTGGTTAGGCCTAGAGTAGTTTCGAGTATTTGGTAACACGTAACAGGAAAAATGAAATTGTTACCTTAATTTAAGATAAATTTGGCCAAAGTTGGTATCAGCAACTTGCTTGGCCATAACAGCATGAATGATGCTCTAATGTAGTAAAATACATTCCATTTCAATACATTCCATTTTTGAAAAATTGGTTGTTGACAAGTAAAAAAGAAAAAAATTGAGCCTGGGTTGAGTGTTGCATTATGGAACAGTATGGAGTATTTCGAAACAATCTCTTTCCATTGTTTGTATACCACCGGCTAACATTTCAGATATTTCAATAAATAGCTGGCAGACCAGGGTTTATGTTGGTCAGATGTCATTCATTAACACAACAGCAATATGGAGAGTACACAAAATGCTGCAGGAGCCTAAAATCAACAAAAAGATGGCAACAGATGTTTGACGATGCTTCATTTTCTGAATAATACACCAGAATGCCCAAGGTCCAATAATACCTGAATGAAACCTATATAGCCCATTAGCGAGTGAAATAACCTGAAAGGTGCCAACTGTGAGCAGACTTTAAAAACTTGTGAGAGTAGGGGGAGATTCAAAAAAATGACAACATACCCATGGCTCTCTGATGCAAGAACCTTTTCTAGCTGCGAGCAGCCAGCTTTGATACATATGTAATACAAGTTTATACAAGTTTTCCAACCTGGCTTCATTTAAAGCCCTCAAGACCCAGAAATTTGACAATTTGATTGTTCAATCAGGGGAAATTTTCTTGATTTCTCCAATGAATCTCACGTTTTGATGCATCTTATATTTGTCTGTAGTAGCTCTCTAGCAATTATCTCTAGCTGACTGATGGGAGATTTTACTTTTTGTTGCAGTAAGAGCATCGAGTCTACTTTGTTACCTTACTGGAATGACGGAATGAAAGACCTCAGTTCCATAAAGGGAAGGCAACTTGCTGAAAAGGCATTAGAAGCCAATCCTGCACTGACAAAAAAGCAAATAAAGGTAAGACAAGAAAAGGTAATATGTGAGAACATTTTCTCTGTATGCGCAAACTTATGCATCCTAGGTTAAGAGGACAATCTAGTCAATTGATGAAACATGTATTACTTTGCTGTTGTGTGTGGCAGTCCTACTAAGACATCAAATTTATGTAACAAAAATCAGCTACAGCACTACACTCCTTTTCATTAGAAACTTGACTCGTCAAATTTGCAGTACAATTTCTTCATTTTGGACTAATTTACTCTAAGATGGCTTTTGGGCCTGAAGAATACAAGAAAGAACCACAATGTAAACAAAAATGATAGTTTCTAGAATATCATTTTTGTTGGTAACAATTAACCTATGGTTTTAAAAAGCACTTTGCAACTCATGACCAAACATTGAAAAGTTTCTTAAAGCTACAGTACAGTAGTGTGCAATGGTAAAAAGGCAAATAAATGGAACAAAGAAATCACTCAGATGCAGCACTGTTTCTTAGCAAGATAAAAATCTTATTGTTAGGCTATCTTTTGTTGACAGTGTGTGCAACTTCGATTTTGAATGAGATATTCTTAGATTTTCTGCTCTCTGCCTTTTTAACAAATATGAATTGACCACTGATTGCCTATAGTCAGAGCTCTTTACCTTCTGGAAGAGGCTACACCGTTTCTATTACACAGTTTCTTATGAAAAAGATGAGTTTACTGCATGTACCACGATGAAACGAAATCATGGAGACAGAGCATCCTTTCTTTCCGTTGCTGTGGCATCTAATTTTCATAATCCTTAAGGCTATAGATTGCGCAAATGTAGTTGAAAAGTGCTGCTACAGTAGCTACGATGAAGACATGTCAGAATTTGACTTGAAGAAAATACCCCCTAAACTGTATGTGATTGCAGAGTATTCAGTTTTCAATTTGATTTAATGTGTGCACAGATGTTTTCTTTTGTTTCCTTCACCCTCAGTTTATTTTGAATAAGCTATTAAATAATCATTTTCTTGGGGGTGTAAGGGCCACTATGTGCAGACTGGAAACTGTGAGAGGAATACTCAATTAGGGTTTTTCAATCAATTGAAATACAAGGTTTATCACTTGTTGCATTTATGTTTGCAATGCATTTGCACTTATCACCTTTTTAACTTAACATGAAAATGACATGTTTTTCCATATATACTTAAAGAAACGTGAAGATGGGAAATGTTTCTGACTATTTATTTTCATAGGTCAGGCTTTCCACTCATTATCATGGTAAGGAATCTTAAAATTCTTAAGAAATTTCAAGAATTCTGCACATTCTTCATTTCAAATTCTTAAGAAACTCAATGCAAACATTCTCAAGAATTTTCAGAGGATTTTTTCAGGATTCTTAGAACTAGAAAAGCTCTGTTTGTGTTTGCAAGTATTGAACTAAATTTACCACTTTCTTATTAAGTATTGGATTGGTAATTACAAGAAGAAAATGAGTGGAAAAACATACCAGCAGGTGAAAAAAAGTCGGGTTAGCCTTAAACCAAGGAAGAAGTCAACCAAGGATGTTTTCCAAGAGGAATACTTGAAAGGTGTGAGCTTATTTTCTATTTGTTAATGATGTACTGTATATACTGCACAATTAGATTTATTTGATGCATGTAACCTTACACATTTTTTTGAATGTCTTATAAAAAAGACGGCGTATCAGAGCACTTCTGCTTTGCGCTGTATAAATGCAAGTGATCCGCATCAATTTTGATTCAGATTCCTGACCAGATTATCGTTCTATTGTCTTCATTGTATTTGCTTTCATTCTCTGTTTGAATAATAGCAGCACACGTGTTGTGATTGGGCATACAGTACTTGTTGTGATCCGCTCCTGTGTAAACAGGAGGTTGATCTGTAACACATTTAATCAGATATGGTGTAACCAGGAGGGTGATCCGTAACACCTTGATCCATATCGCTTTTGATCCGCTACAGTATAATTGGAGTCTAAGTACCTCTTTGCTCTTTTCAAGCAAAAAAAGGAAAGATGGAAGGAATTGGAGAGGCCTGGAAGAAAGTAAAATTAGATGCTGATCAGTTGAAGACATACCAGGAAATCGCAGATCAGGAAAATGAGTCTGGTAAAACTGACCTCAGCAACAAAGAAAAGGAAGCGAAAGCATTTAAAATCCAGAGAATGATGCAGCAGCATGTAAGTGTAAATCCCATGTATCATTCTTTCACACCCCCTCATCCTCCCAATTGTCCACCACTGAGACCAAGGAAATTCTCTACACTTATTTCAAAACAAACAAAGCCACAAAAGCTGCCCAACAGCCATTAGGGCATACTACTGTATCACCTTGTGCAAGGGGAAAGGTGGTTGTAAAGAGAAGTCATGCAGTAACAATAGAAAGATAAATCTAAAGATCTGGCTGGCAGAGTTTGTTTATTTGATTCAGAAGTGGAGCAGAAGACATTGCAATTCGCGCATATGTAGGGCTTTAATGAAACAATGGCTTGTTGGCTCCTGGATGAAATAACCAGAAACAGCCAGGCAGGACTTTAGATTTGTCCTTCTTCTTTTGTTATAAACTCCTAACTTCTTGTAAAAACCACCTTTCTCCTGCTCATGTTTGTTTTGAATTACTTTGTCTGCAATTGCTCATCGCTTTGAATTCCAGTTTCAATAGAACAAATTATCCTAATTCTGTTGAAATATCTATCATTGTTCCTTGAGGTAGGAAACATGTTGACAAATACAACAAAGTATTGCTTTGGCAAGGAAACAAACGTCTTTACAACTATATATGTGCTGAAAACACCGGGTGAGCCAGAAAAAAGTTCCCACTTTCAAAAATTTGTAGTACCACAAGTACTTCATGCATTTGAATATTAAAATTCTAGTTAAAAGCCAAAAGTTTGAAGTATATTTTTACTAAAGATATTAAAGATTTTCAATCCGATGGCAATAGATGTGCAGATAATATCTCTCACCCATGAGAACTTGCATTTTCTCTGTTGTTCTGATCGAGGAGTCCTTTATGATTTTATCAAGCATTTTAGGCCTTTTTCAGTCACCAATTTTGCCAGTGCTTGTAAGAAGGCAAGACAAATCACAAAAATACTTCAATCTTTTGGCTGTGAAGCAAATATTGATTCATTTCAATCCATTGAGTACTCTTGATGCTGTGAATTTTTCAAAAGTGGGAACTTTTTTCTGGTTCACCCGGTACAGCACAGGCCTCAAGAAGAATTTGTAAGGAATCACAAAAAGTTTAAAGAATTCTTTATTCTAAGAATCATAATTGTCAATTTGTGCCAAGCCTGTCAAGTATATGTTTCTTTGTTAGGCAGATGATCTAGAGAGTTTAGGCTTTGAGTGCTTTGGTGTTATAGCAAAGCCAAGAACAAACTTGTTTGGAGAATTTGGAACTGTGAAGGGGAAAAAATTCATATCTGGCTGCAATGCATACTGGGAATTTTTAAGTCAAATAAATGGTATGTTTTATTTACGCACCCATCTGCTTTATCTATCTAACAGTATATCTTATTTCATAAATTTTTTTATGTATAAATTCTGCCTGCAAGCTCTAATAGCATTATCATTGTCAGTCTAAAGTAGTTTTAATACAAGATGAAATGTGAAGCAGGTGAAATGGAGGCAAGACAAGAAATTGTACCTGAAAATTATGGATTGAAAAGGTAAATAGCTTATAAAACAGGCAGCCAACAAAACAGTGTTTAATTCCTTTGCCCTTTAGTTTCAGCCAAAGAAAGATCAAAGGACACATGGGAAAATATGAGGCAGAGAGTGCAAGATAAATTAAATGCTGCCTTCAATGGTATGTATCCTGCCAAAAGGTTGTTTAGATTAAAACTTCTTCAAGATATGATCTATATGACAACTCATTGTTTTCAAGCAAAAAACAGTTTTCAGCTGTACTATATGTCTCCAACCATCTTGACCCTTCCATATTTTTAATATGATGTTGGTACAGTAATGACTTTCGGTCTCCAAATTAGGAACTTGGAATCATTAACCTTGTGATACAGCATGTGCCTCTCAAACGTCAGAACATGTGTTCTCAATAGAACCCATTTTCATGTTGTTGAATCTCCTGCAAGAAAAGCCTTTAATGGGGGCACGGAGTATGCCTTCTTAGATACATACTGTAAAGTATGGCCACATAGGCAAATTAGTTTACATATCCGAATCCTTTATAGACAGCATGGTTCATTTTGCTCATCATCTATTTTATGTACATCAGATGTCATTCCACCAGGCTTAGTGATATTGATTATGTAATACCCATGTTTTATGATACCCTGATACCCTTGTTTGATAAAAAACCTTGATGTAAATTTTTGCTGAAGATCTGAGCCTCTAAGTGATTAAGTGTATTTTTTGACAGAAAGTGGTCTTGGACCCCGTGTACAATGGAAAAAGGTGAAGGATGGCCAAATTACGGTCCAGGGATTGCCAGAAGGTGTAAATGCAGCTCCTGCTAGCACATTTGGATATGACAAGCTGCAGCAAATCTTGGATGAAAATGTTCACATAGTCTTTACAGGTAAGCTTCTTGAGGGTCTTGTAATGAAACACTTAAAAGTGATTTTACTTCAACAAAGAGAATTGCAATAAAAGAAAATGATCAGCCTTCACAATCAGAAACATTCTGGTCATAAAATATATTTGCAAAGTGTGCCAAAACTGTATTCAACTTTTGACAGGCCACACTAAATCATATATGTTGGACTAATTTGATGATTTGAAACTTATTCAAGTAATTTTACTTGCAATTTGTTGATGAGATTCTAGCAGTCTGATTTTGAGCATTATTGGCTTGCAAACAGCCTCCATCAACAACTCCAAACAAAGTTCATCTAGATACTGAAGCTGAATGTGCAGGGAGAAAAAATTTGCTTTTTATGAACAGCATTAAGCAAATTGTAACAGACATTTTTAGGATTGGCACCATCAGGGGTAAGAGATTATGCAAG